>JBBDHG010000243.1:197500-232500 GCA_037951165.1 Lophius americanus
TGGGGATCAGGTCTTGTAGGTTCTGGTGGGGATCAGGTCTTGTAGGTTCTGGTGGGGATCAGGTCTTGTAGGTTCTGGTGGGGATCAGGTCTATTTGCAGTTTGGTAGGTTTAACGATTTGGTCTCTGAGGGGGCGGAGCCTCGTGCTCCACCTGTGTGTCATTCCAGCTGTTGCTGTGTGTTTTTCCAGGTGATCAGTGCGGAGGACGAGGAGCAGCTGTTCAACGACCCCACCCTCGTCATCAGGAGGAGGAAAGTCGGTAAGGAGCAGAATTCTGACCGTCCAATCAGAGAGGTGAAAGTCACCGACCAGGTTCTGGTCCCCATAGGGACCAGGTTCTAGTCATCCAGGCCCCAATAGAACCAGAGAGACCAGGTTCTAATCATCCCGGTCCCAATAGAACCAGAGAGACCAGGTTCTAATCATCCAGGCCCCAATAGAACCAGAGAGACCAGGCTCTAATCATCCCGGTCCCAATAGAACCAGAGAGACCAGGTTCTAATCATCCAGGCCCCAATAGAACCAGAGAGACCAGGTTCTTATCATCCAGGTCCCAATAGAACCAGAGAGACCAGGTTCTTATCATCCAGGTCCCAATAGAACCAGAGAGACCAGGTTCTTATCATCCAGGCCCCAATAGAACCAGAGAGACCAGGTTCTTATCATCCAGGTCCCAATAGAACCAGAGAGACCAAGTTCTTATCATCCAGGTCCCAATAGAACCAGAGAGACCAGGTTCTAATCATCCAGGTCCCAATAGAACCAGAGAGACCAGGTTCTAATCATCCCGGTCCCAATAGAACCAGAGAGACCAGGTTCTAATCATCCAGGTCCCAATAGAACCAGAGAGACCAGGTTCTTATCATCCAGGTCCCAATAGAACCAGAGAGACCAAGTTCTTATCATCCAGGTCCCAATAGAACCAGAGAGACCAGGTTCTTATCATCCAGGTCCCAATAGAACCAGAGAGACCAGGTTCTAATCATCCCGGTCCCAATAGAACCAGAGAGACCAGGTTCTAGTCATCCAGGTCCCAATAGAACCAGAGAGACCAGGTTCTAATCATCCCGGTCCCAATAGAACCAGAGAGACCAGGTTCTAATCATCCAGGTCCCAATAGAACCAGAGAGACCAAGTTCTTATCATCCAGGTCCCAATAGAACCAGAGAGACCAGGTTCTAGTCATCCAGGTCCCAATAGAACCAGAGAGACCAGGTTCTAGTCATCCAGGTCCCAATAGAACCAGAGAGACCAGGTTCTAATCATCCAGGTCCAAATAGAACCAGAGAGACCAGGTTCTAATCATCCCGGTCCCAATAGAACCAGAGAGACCAGGTTCTAATCATCCAGGTCCCAATAGAACCAGAGAGACCAAGTTCTTATCATCCAGGTCCCAATAGAACCAGAGAGACCAGGTTCTAGTCATCCAGGTCCCAATAGAACCAGAGAGACCAGGTTCTAGTCATCCAGGTCCCAATAGAACCAGAGAGACCAAGTTCTTATCATCCAGGTCCCAATAGAACCAGAGAGACCAGGTTCTAGTCATCCAGGTCCCAATAGAACCAGAGAGACCAGGTTCTAGTCATTCAGGTCCCAATAGAACCAGAGAGACCAGGTTCTAATCATCCCGGTCCCAATAGAACCAGAGAGACCAGGTTCTAATCATCCAGGTCCCAATAGAACCAGAGAGACCAGGTTCTAGTCATCCAGGTCCCAATAGAACCAGAGAGACCAGGTTCTAATCATCCAGGTCCCAATAGAACCAGAGAGACCAGGTTCTAATCATCCAGGTCCCAATAGAACCAGAGAGACCAGGTTCTAGTCATCCAGGCCCCAATAGAACCAGAGAGACCAGGTTCTGTACTTGTGTGTTTGACCTCTACAGGAGCCCTGTTGGACATCCTGCAGAGGACAGGGGTCAAAGGTTACACGGCCTTCCTGGAGAGTTTGGAGCTGGATTATCCTCGACTCTACAGCCAGATCACCGGGAAGGAGCCCAACAAGACCTTCAGCATCCTCATCGGTGGGCTCACCTGTCTGACCGCCTGTCTGACTGCCTGTCTGACCACCTGTCTGACCACCTGTCTGACCGCCTGTCTGACCACCTGTCTGACCACCTGTCTGACCACCTGTCTGACTGCCTGTCTGACTGCCTGTCTGACCACCTGTCTGACCGCCTGTCTGACCACCTGTCTGACCGCCTGTCTGACTGCCTGTCTGACTGCCTGTCTGACCACCTGTCTGACCACCTGTCTGACCGCCTGTCTGACCACCTGTGTGACCACCTGTGTGACCACCTGTCTGACCACCTGTCTGACCATCTGTCTGACTACCTGTGTGACCACCTGTCTGACCACCTGTCTGACCACCTGTCTGACCATCTGTCTGACTACCTGTCTGACCACCTGTCTGACCACCTGTCTGACTGCCTGAGAGACCACCTGTCTGACCACCTGTCTGACCACCTGTCTGACTGCCTGTCTGACTGCCTGTCTGACTGCCTGTCTGACCACCTGTCTGACCACCTGTCTGACCACCTGTCTGACTGCCTGAGAGACCACCTGTCTGACCACCTGTCTGACCACCTGTCTGACTGCCTGAGAGACCACCTGTCTGACCAGCTGTCTGACCCCCTGTCTGACCATCTGTCTGACTACCTGACTGACTACCTGACTGACCACCTGTCTGACCACCTGTCTGACCACCTGTCTGACTGCCTGAGAGACCACCTGTCTGACCACCTGTCTGACCATCTGTCTGATCACCTGTCTGACCACCTGTCTGACCATCTGTCTGACCACCTGTCTGACTGCCTGTCTGACCGCCTGTCTGACTGCCTGTCTGACCACCTGTCTGACCACCTGTCTGACCACCTGTCTGACTGCCTGAGAGACCACCTGTCTGACCACCTGTCTGACCATCTGTCTGATCACCTGTCTGACCACCTGTCTGACCACCTGTCTGACCCCCTGTCTGACCACCTGTCTGACCGCCTGAAAGACCACCTGTCTGACCAGCTGTCTGACCCCCTGTCTGACCATCTGTCTGACCACCTGTCTGACCGCCTGAGAGACCACCTGTCTGACCACCTGTCCCCCTATTCAGACACAGCTGGTGAATCGGGTCTGACTCAGTTCTTGATGTCGGAGCTCAGTCACCTGCAGAGATCCCTGCAAGAGGAGAAGCGGCGTCGGCAGCAGGCGTGCTCCGCTGCTAAGGACCAGGTAGGCGGGTTCAGTAACGAACAGGTGGACAAGTGACTTTTGGACAGGTGGACGGGAAAGGAGTTAAAGGCGTAGTTAATGACGCATTGTTCTCCCGTCACGCGTTCCCGTGTTGTGATTGGCTGCGGCCTCCAGGAGGCGTGGTCTCGTCAGCAGCAGCTGAGGGAACGCGAGCTGCGGAAGCTTTCTGAACGCGTGCAGAAGGTGCGGCAGGAGCGCGAGCAGCTGAGCCAGGAGGTGAAACAGCTCCGGGACCACAACTACAGCCTGATGGCCGACATTAACACGCTGAGCCAGGAGAAGAATCACGCCATGCTGGCCAACAGAGACCTGCTGATAGAGGTCAGCCCGCCCTCGACCCCTCACGACCCCTACGTGGAGGAGGATGTGACCTTTGACCTCTGTGTCTGCAGATGGAGCGTCTGAAACACACGGTGCTGCGAGCTGAGAGCCAAACGCGACTGCTGAGAAGGCGAACACTGCGACCACTGCAGGAGGTAAGGAGACGCGTCCCGACCGATGTCATAGACTGATGTCATAGCCCCGCCCATCTGTGGGGGAGGAGACCCGTTCTGCCTCTAATCCCCTTCTGTAGCTCGCGAGGCCGACAGCCGCTCCACTTCCTGCTTTAGATGTAAACAAGCTGCAAGTTCACGAAACAAGCACTGAGCTTAGCATGTTTCAGAAGCTAGCATTGATGTTAGTCCGCTGAAGAAGATTAGCTAGCATTGATATTAACCTGCTGGAGAAGCTAACACTAATGTTAGCCTGCTGGAGAAGCTAACACTAATGTTAGCCTGCTTGAGAAGCTAACACTAATGCTAGCCTGCTGGAGAAGCTAACACTAATGCTAGCCTGCTGGAGAAGCTAACACTAATGTTAGCCTGCTGGAGAAGCTAACACTAATGCTAGCCTGCTGGAGAAGCTAACACTAATGCTAGCCTGCTGGAGAAGCTAACACTAATGCTAGCCTGCTGGAGAAGCTAACACTAATGTTAGCCTGATGACTTAGCTAGCATTGATGTTACATTGTATGTGGACAATGAAGCAGGTGACGAGGTCATGTGATGATGACATCATCGCCTTGAAGGTTTTGGAGTAACGTGATGAAGGTGTGTTTTCAGAGCAGGAGTCTGGCTCTGCCCACGGAGACCTTCTTCCATCCCAACAGAGGAGACGAAAAGCAGCAGGAGGAGAATAAAGAGGGCAACAAGGAGAAGAGGGAGAAGCAGGAGGAGTTGAAGGAGGAGGGTAATCCAGATCCTCCTCAGATGAACCTCCTTTCTACAGTCTTCAGACTGAGGAAAGACCTACACAGCGCTGAGGAGCAGAGAACCAGGGTGAGGAGGAGGAGGAGGAGACACTAGATTTTAAGATGGTTTAGTTTCATCTGAAGACATGAAGACCTCCTGCAGGTCTTCATGGTTTTAGGAGGAACAGGTTTGAGGTTCTCCTATTGCGAAACTGTTGGAGGCTTTTATTTTGAAACAAATGTTGGAGGTGACGACTCCTTGGGATGTTTAAATCCTTCCTCTAACTCCTCACTGTGGTTCTCCTCCATCAAATGTGTGTTTTCAGAGCATTGAGGAGAAGGAGGAGCAGGAGCTGAGATGTGCTCAGCTGAAAGGAGACGCCAGGGTGTACCGCCAACAAAACAAGCAAACCCTGAGACAACTGGAGGAGGTGATCAGAGAGAGAGACAAGGTGAGGAGGAGCAGAAGCAGGGGGAGGATACCTGCCAACACAGGTCAGAGGTCGTCAGCCGACGTCTCTGATGATGATGTCATGAATGTGAAGCCTCTGATTGGTCCTTCAGGCTCTGGCATCACAGGCGGAGCAGCAAGGGGAGGTGCGTCTGCTCCTCCAGGAGAAGGACCAGTACAGGGAGCAGGTCAGACAGTTCACCGAACAATCAGATAGACTGGAGCTCCTTCTGCTGAGGGCGCAAGGGGAGGAGCTACAGCTGAGGACACGCCTCCGGAGGCTCACCTGTAACAACACCCAGGTGAGGAGGAGAAGGAGGAGGAAGAGGAGGATGTGGTGATGGTGGGGGTGATGATGACATGCCGTTCTCTCTGTTCCTCAGTGTGAAAGGAGCCTAAGCAGTGAGGAAGAGGAGGTGCCATCAGGGGGCACTGCCAAAGGTGAGTCAGGTCAGACGCAGTGATGTCATCTTAAAGGGACAGCAGCTCTTAGTCCGCTCCTGCTGGAAACATCTCAGGAGAACCTTCTGTAGGTTCCACCCGGATCCTTAGCCCCGGTCCAGAACCTGATCCAGAACCAGATCCAGAACCTGATCCAGAACGTTTTATATAGAACGAACCTTAAATCTGATCCAAAGCGAACACAATGTCCTTTTTGGCTGGACTGTTCCTTAAGTTGTGTCATGTGACCTGCTGTGATCAGGCAGCAGTGAGGAGGTCCGCAGTTGGACGTCAGGGGAGAACGAGGAGGCGGCAACACCGCTCCAGCGGCACTCTCCTGGAGGAGGACCGAGAGACTGTGAGCCGAGGCCCAGGAATGCAGAATCATGGGTAATTAAGGCTACCTGATGTTCTGATGGCAGAGCTGCCAGCCTCCAACAACTGATCACATGACATGTTCACCTGTCTGCAGGAGGAGGAGCCAGACAGCTGTCACACCCCCATGAGTCAACCAAACTTCTTCTACCGCAGGTCAGTTGGTTCTTCTGAGGTTCGAACGCTGGAACGTTTCCGACCGTCTGTCTGATCCTCTCCTTGTTTCCGTGACGACAGGAAGCGAGCCGTCAGGTCAAAGCTGTGCATGAAGGAGTTAGTAGCTGGTAACCATGACAACAGCGACAGCGGCAGCGACATGACTGATTCTGATTGAACATCACTGAAGATCCGATCTGAAGTCACATGATGAAGTCACATGATGACATCATCTCCTTGAAAGAATGTGACGACGGCTCAAGGATTGATGCAATTATGTTATATATTTTCTAACTAGCTTATAGCTAACTATGATAGGTTGCTATTGTTAGCTAACAAGCTTAACGCTATATATGATGGTTAAATAGCTAATGTTAAATAAATAGCTTATAGCTAGCTCTGAACGTTGGTTAGTTAATATTAGCTAATTAACTAACAGCTAACAGCTCATGATAGTTAAATAGCTCATGTTAGCTAACATGAGCTCATTTGAATGATGGTAGTCAAATATTCCTTGTCTCAGATTTAGGTTTTCTTACGTAGTATCTCTTTGAAGAAATGGATTCAAGTATTCATAACTGGGTATTTTCTGTGAACTTCCCCTGAAGGTAAAGACATTATTTCCTGATTCTCCGTATGTTGGCACAGACGTCTAGAGAGGGTTTTGGCGTTTAAAGTCTGGCGCCGCCCCCTGGCTAAAGTTCACACCGCAGACCTTTAACACGTGAACTCTTCTCCGAGGAGGGAGGATACTCAGGGGGCGGAGTCTTTAGTGTCATGTGACCAGGATGTATTCTCTGTTTTACCGACGTCAGCAGATTAAAATAAAGAAACTTTATTGTGTCTGTTTGTATTTATTCAGTTTGTCGTCGGTTTTATGTTTGTTCGTTCTCTCCGGCCAGGACAAAAGATTTGACCCCTTTATGGATAATAGAGTTTCTTTGGTTTAGTTTCGTTATACTCCACTTATCCGGGTCCGGGTCGCAGGGACAGCAGTTTCAGCAGGGAGGCCCAGACTTTCCTCTCCCCGGCAACATCCACCAGCTCCTCTGAGGGGATTCCGAGGCCTTCCCACGCCAGCACAGAGATGTAATCTGTCCAGCGGGTCCTTGGTCTACCCCGGGGTCTCCTCCCAGATGGACATGCGTCCGGACTAGATACCGGAACCACCTCAACGGACTCCTCTGGATGGAGGAGCAGCGGCTCTACTTTGAGAATCTGACTTACTGCTGAGCCGACCCACCTCCAAGTCATCCAGCTCTGGTTCCTCCTGGGAATACGTGTTGGTGGGATTGAGGAGATCCCCAAAGTACTCCTTCCCTCGCCCGATAACTTTCTCAGTTGAGGTCAGCAAGTCGCCATCCGGCCCGTAGACAGAGCGGACGAATGACCGCTTTCCCCCCCTGAAACGCCGGACGGTTCGCCAGAATTACTTCGGGGCCGACCGAACTTCTCCCCCGATCGGGTTTTTGCCTCTGTGACTGTCTGAGCCGGTAGCCGTCAGCTGCTGCAGGAGTCCCACCATCCAGCCATGTTCTGTGGGACTCCTTCTTCAGCCTGACGGCGCCTACCAGGTTTGTCCGGCTTCCTCCCCCGCCGTCTGATCCAACTCACCACCAGGTAGTGATCAGTGGGTGTCCTGGTGCCAAGTGCTCTGGTGGACCCCCTTGTGTTTGAACATGCTCTTCGTTATGGACAAACTGTGACTAAACACGACCGGGCCCCACGGGTGATTTCTTCCTTTGATGTTACTTTGGGGGGGGTGGAGCTGGAAGCTGAACAGAGACGCTGAAGTGGAAAGTGCAGGAGACGAGCGACTACGGAGTACCGCAGATGCTCAGAGAGTTTGTTGGAGTTGTCGGTAGATTTACAGGCTGGCAGTAACTCGGACGTTCACGGAGGAATCGTCAGGAAGTCTTCTTGAACCGAGGCGTCTGTTGTTTTTTGTTCCTTTGATCTTTTATACTGGAGTGGAACAGGAAGTGATGTAATAATGTCTGTTTAAGAGAGACAAAACAAAGTAGGGTCAGTGGTAGGTTCTGGACCTCGATGCAGGTTTGTCATCTCTGGTCTGGTCTTTATCTTCCCTGTATTTATTCATTCATTTTCTCCGTATTAAATAATTTATATAATTAATTAATCTGATTATATATTTCATGTGTGTTTATTGTTAGTTTATCTGTCGCCTCCCAGATTCCTCCGACTTTTTTCGTGGACCCTGAACGTGCCAGAGCTGGTTGTCATGGTGACGCAGAAACGCTCAGACGGGCGGAGGTTTGTCAGCTGTCGGTTCGTGTCGTTCGGATGTTTGTCCGGTTTTAATGTAGCCATTAGAGGTTTCCGGTCCTACGGCATTTTCTCCTGATCATTGAGTCTGCGTGTGACGTCACAGTGACGGTTTAATGTTTGTCTGGTCTCTCGTATCCGTCATCACTGATGGTAAACCAGAAACGTTTGTTAAGCAGCAAAGATGGCGGCGGTCCCTTCTTCTTCACTTCCGGATCTTCTGTGACGTCATATGAAAACTAATGCATGGCTTTGTCACGTGACCACGACATCATTAAGTGGTCACCTACACACCTGGACGCATAAATACCGACTTGCTGCTAATTGGCTAACGATAGCTGCTAACTGGCTAACGCTAGCATGTGTGAGAGCAGGGAGGTCCAGAGCGGACAGGTGTACCATCAGCTGTTTGAAGCTCAGGTGAGAGAACATCTAAATAATCCACATGCATAAAAAGTCTTTGTTCTAAAAATGTCTGATATCAGTTGTATTTATTTCATTTGTACGTAGTTATAAAGTGTGAATATGAGAGTAAAGCGGTAACATTCGGACTTTATCATGTTTTAATTTCTGCTTTTGCTCCAGATGTTAGTTTGTAGTTTATTAAAGAGAGACAGATGTTTTTGTGTCTGTAGGTGCAGCTGTCCAGATGTCTGCTGACAGGAAGGAGACAGACGACGACTGACAACAGAATCACAGACGACAGCAAGAACAGCAGGTATATGGAGGATGATGGTCGGATGATGGATGATGGATGATGGATGATGGATGATGGATGGCATTAACATCTCTCTCTCTCTCTCTGTCTCTCTCTCTCTCTCTCTCTCTCTCTGTCTCTGTCTCTCTCTCTCTCTCTCTCTCTCTCTGTCTCTGTCTCTCTCTCTCTCTCTCTCTCTCTCTCTCTCTCTCTCTCTCTCTGTCTCTCTCTCTCTCTCTCTCTCTCTCTCTCTCTCTCTCTCTCTCTCTCTCTCTCTCTCTCTCTCTCTCTCTCTCTCTCTCTCTCTCCCTCCCTCCAGCGGAGAGAAGCGGTTGAAGACTGATGAAGACGTTGATGATGTCTTCAAACTTCCTGACACCGTCGGTTCGTAACACCACCTGACTGATTGACAGAATGATTGACTGATGAGGAACCTGTAGCTCCGCCTCACAGCCGCTCTCTCTCTCTCTCTCTCTCTCTCTCTCTCAGTGGTCGATTGTCCTCGCTCTGACATCATCGAACGCCTGGCGGAGAAAAAGAGTCAAGACCACGCAGAAGCTGTGGATCAAATGGAGGGGGAGCTTACCGAGACCATGATGGTAGAGCTAGTTTACAGTACAAAATACACAAAAATACTACCTTATAGTACAGTAATACTACAGTATAGTACAGTAATACTACCTTATAGTACAGTAATACTACCTTATAGTACAGTAATACTACAGTCTAGCACAGTAATACTACAGTCTAGTACAGTAATACTACCTTATAGTACAGTAATACTACAGTATAGTACAGTAATACTACAGTCTAGTACAGTAATACTACCTTATAGTACAGTAATACTACAGTATAGTACAGTAATACTACCTTATAGTACAGTAATGCTACAGTATAGTACAGTAATACTACCTTATAGTACAGTAATACTACAGTATAGTACAGTAATACTACCTTATAGTACAGTAATACTACAGTATAGTACAGTAATACTACAGTATAGTACAGTAATACTACCTTATAGTACAGTAATACTACAGTATAGTACAGTAATACTACCTTATAGTACAGTAATACTACAGTATAGTACAGTAATACTACCTTATAGTACAGTAATACTACAGTATAGTACAGTAATACTACAGTCTAGTACAGTAATACTACCTTATAGTACAGTAATACTACAGTCTAGTACAGTAATACTACAGTATAGTACAGTAATACTACCTTATAGTACAGTAATACTACCTTATAGTACAGTAATGCTACAGTATAGTACAGTAATACTACAGTATAGTACAGTAATACTACCTTATAGTACAGTAATGCTACAGTATAGTACAGTAATACTACAGTATAGTACAGTAATACTACAGTATAGTACAGTAATACTACCTTATAGTACAGTAATACTACAGTCTAGTACAGTAATACTACAGTATAGTACAGTAATACTACCTTATAGTACAGTAATACTACAGTCTAGTACTGCAGTGAGTCGCTCAAACCTCTAGGTTCTGGATCGGTCCAGCTGGAAACTTTGAAGGAATCACGGCTTTGGTTCTGAGGAAAGCGCCACCATTTGGGTCGGAGAGGCAACAGCAGGACCGATCCTCCAGGAGACCATCCTCCTCCTCGGCAGGACCAGGTCCAGATGTTGTCAGGGTTCCTTCAGGCATGTGGAGGTTGGGCTGATGAACTGCATTCCCGGTTGGATCAGAACCTGTGATTTAGTATGAAGCCTCAGTGGGGTCATGGTTCTGGATCCATCAGTGGGGTCATGGTTCTGGTTTCCATCAGTGGGGTCATGGTTCTGGATCCATCATTGGGGTCATGGTTCTGGATCCATCAGTGGGGTCATGGTTTTGGATCCATCAGTGGGGTCATGGTTCTGGATCCATCAGTGGGGTCATGGTTCTGGATCCATCAGTAGCTCTTGGTTCTGGATCAGATCTGATCCCTGCTTCTGACGTCGTCTACAAACTGACCACATAATTCTGGTCTTTTTCAGGAGTTTGAGTCTCAGGTGAGGACCATCACTCTAGAGACGACTTCCTCGGACCAGGAAGCAGACCTCCGATTAAACTCCCTGATGGAGCGAATGGAACACGTGGATCACAACAGTCTGCAGGAACCCGTCAGTCTGCAGGAACATGCCAGTCTGCAGGAACCTGTGGGACCCGCCAGTCTGCAGAAACCTGTGGAACCCGCCAGTCTGCAGGAAGTGGTGGAACCCGCCAGTCTGCAGGAAGTGGTGGAACCCGTCAGTCTGCAGGAACCTGTGGAACCCGCCAGTCTGCAGGAACCTGTGGAACCCGTCAGTCTGCAGGAACCTGTGGAACCCGCCAGTCTGCAGGAACCTGTGGAACCCGCCAGTCTGCAGGAAGTGGTGGAACCCGTCAGTCTGCAGGAACCTGTGGAACCCGTCAGTCTGCAGGAACCTGTGGAACCCGCCAGTCTGCAGGAAGTGGTGGAACCCGTCAGTCTGCAGGAACCCGTGGAACCCGTCAGTCTGCAGGAACCCGTGGAACCCGTCAGTCTGCAGGAACCTGTGGAACCCGTCAGTCTGCAGGTACACATGAAAACTTTATTATTGTATGAGGTTATATGAGGTTCTGATTATTCCAGAACCTCATTAAGGATATGATGGTTCTAAACTTCACCGTCATCTATTTTTAGTTAGCTCTCCTAGCTACGTTACTCGTTTCTTAGGTGGTTGTATTGATGTGGCTGACCTGCGTCTGCATGCGTATATGTGTGTATTTGTACAGGAGGTGTATACTCTCTGGGAGGAGGTGGAGGAGGAGGTGAAGCTGAAAAAAATCAGTATGGAGGAGCTGAACTTTAATCTGACTGAATGTGAGACAGAACGAACCGAGAAGGTAAAACTAATTCCTCATCTGTGACATCATCATTTCATCTGTGACATCATCATTTCATCTGTGACATCATCATTTCATATGTGACATCATCATTTCATCTGTGACATCACTTAATATTTGACATCCATGGTTCATGAAGAGATCATTGGATCTCTGGAGACGCCCCCAGGGTTAAATGTGTGACCATGATGTCACCCACTGTAACGATGATGTCACCATCTCTCATGTCTTCCATGTGTCTATCTGTGGTCCAGTAGAGTCCAGTGTGTCTGTGGTTGAGTAGAGTCCAGTGTGTCTGTGGTTCAGTAGAGTCCAGTGTGTCTGTGGTTCAGTAGAGTCCAGTGTGTCTGTGGTTCAGTAGAGTCCAGAGTGTCTGTGGTCCAGTAGAGTCCAGTGTGTCTGTGGTCCAGTAGAGTCCAGAGTGTCTGTGGTCCAGTAGAGTCCAGTGTGTCTGTGGTTGAGTAGAGTCCAGTGTGTCTGTGGTTCAGTAGAGTCCAGTGTGTCTGTGGTTCAGTAGAGTCCAGTGTGTCTGTGGTCCAGTAGAGTCCAGTGTGTCTGTGGTCCAGTAGAGTCCGGTGTGTCTGTGGTCCAGTAGAGTCCGGTGTGTCTGTGGTTCAGTAGAGTCCAGTGTGTCTGTGGTTGAGTAGAGTCCAGTGTGTCTGTGGTTCAGTAGAGTCCAGTGTGTCTGTGGTTCAGTAGAGTCCAGAGTGTCTGTGGTTCAGTAGAGTCCAGAGTGTCTGTGGTTCAGTAGAGTCCAGTGTGTCTGTGGTCCAGTAGAGTCCAGTGTGTCTGTGGTTCAGTAGAGTCCGGTGTGTCTGTGGTTAATCCAACCAGTTATTTGGTGCCAGAAAGTGATTGAGAAAGAGTTTCTGCTGTGATGTTCGTCCCTCATGATGGTCCAGATGGTTTTTCTTGAGGAGAACTTTGATGATGTCCGTATTATGGGCCTCATGAAGACTCCAGAAACAAGAGAAGCATTAATGATCTGGAGATTCACCTGTAGACTCACCTGTAGACTCACCTGACTACAGGTGAGCATGAACTCACCTGTCAGTCTGTTTCCCTGTCTCTGCTGCAGCTCAGAGTGGTCCTCAGGAAGTTCTACCACCTGCTGCAGAAGATCAGCTTCCTTTCCCCAGCAGATATCTCCATACTGATCCACAACAAGGCCTCGGTAACTCCCCCTAACCTCTGACCTCTGACCCCTGGCCCTAATCCATCCACACCCTCACTGCTCTCTGTCTGTCTGTCAGCTGCTCAACCTGTCCATCCTGGTGAACCGCCGTAGCGTTGCCCTTCTGATGCTCCGCCTCCAGGAGGGCTACCTGCACCGGAGTCCCTCCTCCGCCTGTGCTGGGAGAACTGTCTGAGGCGCTGGAAGAGGAGTAGAGTCCATGAAATCATAGACAACTTCAGGTGGGTGGAGAACCAGCAGGTTATAGAGACAGGTCATAAACTACCTCAGGTGGGTGGAGGACCAGCAGGTTATAGAGACAGGTCATAAACTACCTCAGGTGGGTGGAGAACCAGCAGGTTATAGAGACAGGTCATAAACTACCTCAGGTGGGTGGAGAACCAGCAGGTTACAGAGACAGGTCATAAACTACCTCAGGTGGGTGGAGGACCAGCAGGTTATAGAGACAGGTCATAAACTACCTCAGGTGGGTGGAGAACCAGCAGGTTATAGAGACAGGTCATAAACTACCTCAGGTGGGTGGAGAACCAGCAGGTTACAGAAACAGGTCATAAACTACCTCAGGTGGGTGGAGGACCAGCAGGTTATAGAGACAGGTCATAAACTACCTCAGGTGGGTGGAGAACCAGCAGGTTATAGAGACAGGTCATAAACTACCTCAGGTGGGTGGAGAACCATCAGGTTATAGAGACAGGTCATAAACTACCTCAGGTGGGTGGAGAACCAGCAGGTTACAGAGAAAGGTCATAAACTACCTCAGGTGGGTGGAGGACCAGCAGGTTATAGAGACAGGTCATAAACTACCTCAGGTGGGTGGAGAACCAGCAGGTTACAGAGACAGGTCATAAACTACCTCAGGTGGGTGGAGAACCAGCAGGTTATAGAGACAGGTCATAAACTACCTCAGGTGGGTGGAGAACCAGCAGGTTATAGAGACAGGTCATAAACTACCTCAGGTGGGTGGAGAACCAGCAGGTTACAGAGACAGGTCATAAACTACCTCAGGTGGGTGGAGAACCAGCAGGTTATAGAGACAGGTCATAAACTACCTCAGGTGGGTGGAGAACCAGCAGGTTATAGAGACAGGTCATAAACTACCTCAGGTGGGTGGAGAACCAGCAGGTTACAGAGAAAGGTCATAAACTACCTCAGGTGGGTGGAGGACCAGCAGGTTATAGAGACAGGTCATAAACTACCTCAGGTGGGTGGAGAACCAGCAGGTTACAGAGACAGGTCATAAACTACCTCAGGTGGGTGGAGAACCAGCAGGTTACAGAGACAGGTCATAAACTACCTCAGGTGGGTGGAGAACCAGCAGGTTATAGAGACAGGTCATAAACTACCTCAGGTGGGTGGAGGACCAGCAGGTTATAGAGACAGGTCATAAACTACCTCAGGTGGGTGGAGAACCAGCAGGTTATAGAGACAGGTCATAAACTACCTCAGGTGGGTGGAGAACCAGCAGGTTACAGAGACAGGTCATAAACTACCTCAGGTGGGTGGAGGACCAGCAGGTTATAGATGCAGTACCAGTAGTATTAGGTTGCAGTCTACCTGTATTTGTGTTACAGGTGTTTCTGTGGCAGCGATGGCGACCCGCTGATCTCAGGTCACGTTACGCTTCAGGACATGAAACAAACCCAAAGTGATCTGACAGAACAACGCTGTGACATCATCACCAAGATCAGGTGACCACAGTGACTGATGACATCGTAGATTCATCTGTGGGTTCTGATTGGACGGAGAGCGCTGAGTTCTCAAAATGTATCTGTTGCAGATTTCTGGTCCCGCCCTCGTGCTCTACTGCCGAAGTCTCTGATTGGTTCAACCAGCTGACGGCTGTCAATCAGCTCACCGGTAACTATGGTAACGTTTGTGTCTGAGTCTGAATGTGGATCGTCGCCGCCTCACTTCCTGTCTGTGTCCAGACCAGTTTCATGACGAGGTCATCAACCTGCAGCGACGTCGATACGAACAAAGATGGCAGCAGAGACTGGATGAGATGGACAAGTGCAAGGTACAAGTACACACAGCTCAAAGTACAAGTACACACAGCTCAAAGTACAAGTACACACAGCTCAAAGTAGAAGTACACACAGCTCAAAGTACAAGTACACACAGCTCAAAGTACAAGTACACACAGCTCAAAGTACAAGTACACACAGCTCAAAGTACAAGTACACACAGCTCAAAGTACAAGTACACACAGCTCAAAGTACAAGTACACACAGCTCAAAGTACAAGTACAAACAGCTCAAAGTACAAGTACACACAGCTCAAAGTACACACAGCTCAAAGTACAAGTACACACAGCTCAAAGTACACACAGCTCAAAGTACAAGTACACACAGCTCAAAGTACAAGTACAAACAGCTCAAAGTACAAGTACACACAGCTCAAAGTACAAGTACACACAGCTCAAAGTACACACAGCTCAAAGTACAAGTACACACAGCTCAAAGTACAAGTACACACAGCTCAAAGTACAAGTACACACAGCTCAAAGTACACACAGCTCAAAGTACAAGTACACACAGCTCAAAGTACAAGTACACACAGCTCAAAGTACAAGTACACACAGCTCAAAGTACACACAGCTCAAAGTACAAGTACACACAGCTCAAAGTACAAGTACACACAGCTCAAAGTACAAGTACAAACAGCTCAAAGTACAAGTACACACAGCTCAAAGTACAAGTACACACAGCTCAAAGTACAAGTACACACAGCTCAAAGTACAAGTACACACAGCTCAAAGTACAAGTACACACAGCTCAAAGTACAAGTACACACAGCTCAAAGTACAAGTACACACAGCTCAAAGTACAAGTACACACAGCTCAAAGTACAAGTACACACAGCTCAAAGTACAAGTACACACAGCTCAAAGTACAAGTACACACAGCTCAAAGTACAAGTACACACAGCTCAAAGTACAAGTACACACAGCTCAAAGTACAAGTACACACAGCTCAAAGTACAAGTACACACAGCTCAAAGTACAAGTACACACAGCTCAAAGTACAAGTACACACAGCTCAAAGTACAAGTACACACAGCTCAAAGTACAAGTACACACAGTTCAAAGTACAAGTACACACAGCTCAAAGTACAAGTACACACAGCTCAAAGTACAAGTACACACAGCTCAAAGTACAAGTACACACAGCTCAAAGTACAAGTACACACAGCTCAAAGTACAAGTACACACAGCTCAAAGTACAAGTACACACAGCTCAAAGTACAAGTACACACAGCTCAAAGTACAAGTACACACAGCTCAAAGTACAAGTACACACAGCTCAAAGTACAAGTACACACAGCTCAAAGTACAAGTACACACAGCTCAAAGTACAAGTACAAACAGCTCAAAGTACAAGTACACACAGCTCAAAGTACACACAGCTCAAAGTACAAGTACACACAGCTCAAAGTACACACAGCTCAAAGTACAAGTACACACAGCTCAAAGTACAAGTACACACAGCTCAAAGTACAAGTACAAACAGCTCAAAGTACAAGTACACACAGCTCAAAGTACAAGTACACACAGCTCAAAGTACAAGTACACACAGCTCAAAGTACAAGTACACACAGCTCAAAGTACAAGTACACACAGCTCAAAGTACAAGTACACACAGCTCAAAGTACAAGTACACACAGCTCAAAGTACAAGTACACACAGCTCAAAGTACAAGTACAAACAGCTCAAAGTACAAGTACACACAGCTCAAAGTACAAGTACACACAGCTCAAAGTACAAGTACACACAGCTCAAAGTACAAGTACACACAGCTCAAAGTACAAGTACACACAGCTCAAAGTACAAGTACACACAGCTCAAAGTAGAAGTACACACAGCTCAAAGTACAAGTACACACAGCTCAAAGTACAAGTACACACAGCTCAAAGTACAAGTACACACAGCTCAAAGTACAAGTACACACAGCTCAAAGTACAAGTACACACAGCTCAAAGTACAAGTACACACAGCTCAAAGTACAAGTACACACAGCTCAAAGTACAAGTACACACAGCTCAAAGTACAAGTACAAACAGCTCAAAGTACAAGTACACACAGCTCAAAGTACAAGTACACACAGCTCAAAGTACAAGTACACACAGCTCAAAGTACAAGTACACACAGCTCAAAGTACAAGTACACACAGTTCAAAGTACAAGTACACACAGCTCAAAGTACAAGTACACACAGCTCAAAGTACAAGTACACACAGCTCAAAGTACAAGTACACACAGCTCAAAGTACAAGTACACACAGCTCAAAGTAGAAGTACACACAGCTCAAAGTACAAGTACACACAGCTCAAAGTACAAGTACACACAGCTCAAAGTACAAGTACACACAGCTCAAAGTACAAGTACAAACAGCTCAAAGTACAAGTACACACAGCTCAAAGTACACACAGCTCAAAGTACAAGTACACACAGCTCAAAGTACACACAGCTCAAAGTACAAGTACACACAGCTCAAAGTACAAGTACACACAGCTCAAAGTACAAGTACAAACAGCTCAAAGTACAAGTACACACAGCTCAAAGTACAAGTACACACAGCTCAAAGTACAAGTACACACAGCTCAAAGTACAAGTACACACAGCTCAAAGTACAAGTACACACAGCTCAAAGTACAAGTACACACAGCTCAAAGTACAAGTACACACAGCTCAAAGTACAAGTACACACAGCTCAAAGTACAAGTACAAACAGCTCAAAGTACAAGTACACACAGCTCAAAGTACAAGTACACACAGCTCAAAGTACAAGTACACACAGCTCAAAGTACAAGTACACACAGCTCAAAGTACAAGTACAAACAGCTCAAAGTACAAGTACACACAGCTCAAAGTACAAGTACAAACAGCTCAAAGTACAAGTACAAACAGCTCAAAGTACAAGTACACACAGCTCAAAGTACAAGTACAAACAGCTCAAAGTACAAGTACACACAGCTCAAAGTACAAGTACACACAGCTCAAAGTACAAGTACACACAGCTCAAAGTACAAGTACACACAGCTCAAAGTACAAGTACACACAGCTCAAAGTACAAGTACACACAGCTCAAAGTACAAGTACACACAGCTTAAAGTACAAGTACAAACAGCTCAAAGTACAAGTACACACAGCTCAAAGTACAAGTACACACAGCTCAAAGTACAAGTACACACAGCTCAAAGTACAAGTACACACAGCTCAAAGTACAAGTACACACAGCTCAAAGTACAAGTACACACAGCTCAAAGTACAAGTACACACAGCTCAAAGTACAAGTACACACAGCTCAAAGTACAAGTACACACAGCTCAAAGTACAAGTACACACAGCTCAAAGTACAAGTACACACAGCTCAAAGTACAAGTACACACAGCTCAAAGTACAAGTACACACAGCTCAAAGTACAAGTACACACAGTTCAAAGTACAAGTACACACAGCTCAAAGTACAAGTACACACAGCTCAAAGTACAAGTACACACAGCTCAAAGTACAAGTACACACAGCTCAAAGTACAAGTACACACAGCTCAAAGTACAAGTACACACAGCTCAAAGTACAAGTACACACAGCTCAAAGTACAAGTACACACAGCTCAAAGTACAAGTACACACAGCTCAAAGTACAAGTACACACAGCTCAAAGTACAAGTACACACAGCTCAAAGTACAAGTACACACAGCTCAAAGTACAAGTACACACAGCTCAAAGTACAAGTACACACAGCTCAAAGTACAAGTACACACAGCTCAAAGTACAAGTACACACAGCTCAAAGTACAAGTACACACAGCTCAAAGTACAAGTACACACAGCTCAAAGTACAAGTACACACAGCTCAAAGTACAAGTACACACAGCTCAAAGTACAAGTACACACAGTTCAAAGTACAAGTACACACAGTTCAAAGTACAAGTACACACAGCTCAAAGTACAAGTACACACAGCTCAAAGTACAAGTACACACAGCTCAAAGTACAAGTACACACAGCTCAAAGTACAAGTACACACAGCTCAAAGTACAAGTACACACAGCTCAAAGTACAAGTACACACAGCTCAAAGTACAAGTACACACAGCTCAAAGTACAAGTACACACAGCTCAAAGTACAAGTACACACAGCTCAAAGTACAAGTACACACAGCTCAAAGTACAAGTACACACAGCTCAAAGTACAAGTACACACAGCTCAAGTACAAGTACACACAGCTCAAGTACAAGTACACACAGCTCAAAGTACAAGTACACACAGCTCAAAGTACAAGTACACACAGCTCAAAGTACAAGTACACACAGCTCAAAGTACAAGTACACACAGTTCAAAGTACAAGTACACACAGCTCAAAGTACAAGTACACACAGCTCAAAGTACAAGTACACACAGCTCAAAGTACAAGTACACACAGCTCAAAGTACAAGTACACACAGCTCAAAGTACAAGTACACACAGTTCAAAGTACAAGTACACACAGTTCAAAGTACAAGTACACACAGCTCAAAGTACAAGTACACACAGCTCAAAGTACAAGTACACACAGCTCAAAGTACAAGTACACACAGCTCAAAGTACAAGTACACACAGCTTGCAGCTAGCTGCTGCTAAAGGACCACTGATCTCCTGCAGGAGGCGCTGTCAGCCCTGCAGCTGTCAGAGGAGGAGGTGAACAGAGTCGTCACATCTAAACTCCTCACTCTGATTGGACGAAGTCGGACCGAAGATGAGGAACGATTGGCTGCTTTAGATGTGAGTCACACAAACCTCAGCTAGTCCCGCCCCATTTCTGTCAACTCTGTCAGAATCGCCACATTCAGGTGTTTGTCTACCTGTCTGTCTCTCTACCTATCTTTCAGTTTTTTCTCTGTACCTGCCTGTCTGCCTGTCTGTCTGTCTGTCTGTGTACTTCTCTTCGAATTTGTCTCTCTACCTGTCTGTCTGTGTACCTGTCTCTCAGTCTGTCTCTCCCTGTCTGTCTGCAGAAGTTCAGAGGTGCGGTGGCGTGTCACGCTCTCGGTTTCAGCAGCAGTGTGTTTGTTGTGATGAGAGGAGCGGCGTTGCTATGGGAGACCCACCGCCTCCACTTAGGGAGGAGAGAAGAAGAAATCCAGGAGCAGCTGGAGGAGCTGAGAGCTTCGCAGCAGCAGCAGCTGAAGAAGAAGAACTTGAACGAGCTGCTGGCGTCTCTGCGTCAGGCCAGCGGCGAGGACGCTCTGAAGACGTCTCTGGACAGAACGCTGGCTCTGCTGGACGTCATGATCCTCAGGTACGTCATGATCCTCAGGTACGGCGCCATGCACTCCAACTAACCAGACAACAGAATGATAGACTTTTAATGTGGCGGGGTGGACTTCCTGTCTGTGTGCAGCAGCAGTAGGCGTGTCTCTGATCAGTGCCAGCTGTTGGACGGCCTCCCGTCTCTCTGTCTGGACGAGCTCCTCGCCTACAGCCGCAGACTCTGCTCCTTCTACCTCCTGGACCACGCCTACATGCCGGTAACCACCTGTCACACACCTGATGGTAACCATAGCAACATGAACCCCATCGCTTTGTAACAGGCAGCGCTGGGAGACGCCTGTCTCCCAGGTGAGTGCAGTTCCCAGGTGTCCAGTTCCCAGATGTTTAACACTACGCTGAAGATAGGTGTGGTCCTCCTGGCTGTGATCACCACCTGAGATCCTCAGGTGTGGTCCTCCTGGCTGTGATCACCACCTGAGATCCTCAGGTGTGGTCCTCCTGGCTGTGATCACCACCTGAGATCCTCAGGTGTGGTCCTCCTGGCTGTGATCACCACCTGAGATCCTCAGGTGTGGTCCTCCTGGCTGTGATCACCACCTGAGATCCTCAGGTGTGGTCCTCCTGGCTGTGATCACCACCAGTGGATTGTTGGACCTCCTGTTGTTATTTGATCTCTTGAGTTTTCCTGATACTTGATAATGTCAGTGTTTAAAAAGGCTTTATAAATAAAGTTTTCATTGATTATTGTTTAATGTTCCTGAGGGACGGCGCCGTCATCAGGGATCACAGGTTCATGATTGGTTCCAGGTCACGTGACCCTCTTACTCCTCAGAATCCAGAAGAGCTGCAGAACTTCTGCCCATCATGTGACCTCAGTGACCCGGCTGGGACTGCCGAGGAAAGGACTGGGAATGATCCAATCAGCTGTCAGAATCACACTGGCCCCGCCCTGGTCTCTCAAGATTGGCTGATGGAGGTGAAGCTGTGTTTCATCAGCTGATCAAATCTTTGGTCACGCATCAGTCCAGAAAATCATGTGTGTGTGTGTGTGTGTGTGTGTGTGTGTCTGTGTGTGTGTGTGTGTGTGTGTCTGTGTGTGTGTGTGTAGGCGGCGTCCGCTCTGCTGGATCTCTGTGACATCAGCAGTGATGTCATATTTACATCATCCGGGGGTGTGGCCTACAGAGGTCCCGTCTTCATTTGCCCATCGTTTGACTTACCTGACGACGTGCAACAGGAAATTTACCTGAACCTGTTTCCTGTGCAGCTGCTCGCAGACATTCTCAGCAGGTACACACAGACAAACACACTCAGCAGGTACACACAGACACACACACTCAGCAGGTACACACAGACACACACACTCAGCAGGTACACACAGACACACACACTCAGCAGGTACACACAGACACACACACTCAGCAGGTACACACAGACACACACACTCAGCAGGTACACACAGACAAACACACTCAGCAGGTACACACAGACACACACACTCAGCAGGTACACACAGACACACACACACAGCAGGTACACACAGACACACACACTCAGCAGGTACACACAGACACACACACTCAGCAGGTACACACAGACACACACACTCAGCAGGTACACACAGACACACACACTCAGCAGGTACACACAGACACACACACTCAGCAGGTACACACAGACACACACACTCAGCAGGTACACACACACTCAGCAGGTACACACACACTCAGCAGGTACACACACACTCAGCAGGTACACACAGACACACACACTCAGCAGGTACACACAGACACACACACACACACAGCAGGTACACACAGACACACACACTCAGTAGGTACACACACACTCAGCTGGTACACACACACATGCACACTCAGCAGGGTACACACAGACACACACACTCAGCAGGTACACACAGACACACACACTCAGCAGGTACACACAGACACACACACTCAGCAGGTACACACAGACACACACTCAGCAGGTACGCACAGACACACACACTCAGCAGGTACACACACACTCAGCAGGTACACACAGACACACACACACAGCAGTTACACACAGGCACACACACTCAGTAGGTACACACACACTCAGCAGGTACACACATGCACACTCAGCAGGTACACACAGACACACACACACAGCAGGTACACACAGACACACACACTCAGCAGGTACACACACACTCAGCAGGTACACACAGACACACACACACAGCAGGTACACACAGACACACACACTCAGCAGGTACACACAGACACACACACTCAGCAGGTACACACAGACACACACAGACACACACACTCAGCAGGTACACACACTCAGCAGGGTACACACAGACACACACACTCAGCAGGTAAACACAGACACACACAGACACACACACTCAGCAGGTACACACACACTCAGCAGGTACACACAGACACACACACTCAGCAGGTACACACAGACACACACACTCAGCAGGTACACACAGACACACACTCAGCAGGTACACACAGACACACACACTCAGCAGGTACACACACACTCAGCAGGTACACACACACTCAGCTGGTACACACACACTCAGCTGGTACACACATGCACACTCAGCAGGTACACACAGACACACACACACAGCAGGTACACACAGACACACACACTCAGTAGGTACACACACACTCAGCTGGTACACACACACATGCACACTCAGCAGGTACACACAGACACACACACTCAGCAGGTACACACACACTCAGCAGGTACACACAGACACACACACACAGCAGGTACACACAGACACACACACTCAGTAGGTACACACACACATGCACACTCAGCAGGTACACACAGACACACACACTCAGCAGGTACACACAGACACACACAGACACACACACTCAGCAGGTACACACACTCAGCAGGGTACACACAGACACACACACTCAGCAGGTACACACAGACACACACAGACACACACACTCAGCAGGTACACACACACTCAGCAGGTACACACACACTCAGCAGGTACACACACACTCAGCAGGTACACACACACATGCACACTCAGCAGGTACACACAGACACACACTCTCAGCAGGTACACACAGACACACACACTCAGCAGGTACACACAGACACACACACTCAGCAGGTACACACAGACACACACACTTAGCTGGTACACACACACTCAGCAGGTACACACACACTCAGCAGGTACACACACACTCAGCAGGTACACACACACTCAGCAGGTACACACACACTCAGCAGGTACACACAGACACACACACACTCAGTAGGTACACACACTCAGCAGGTACACACACACATGCACACTCAGCAGGTACACACAGACACACACACTCAGCAGGTACACACACACTCAGCAGGTACACACACACTCAGCAGGGTACACACAGACACACACACTCAGCAGGTACACACAGACACACACACTCAGCAGGTACACACAGAC
Organism: Lophius americanus; assembly: GCA_037951165.1. Taxonomy (NCBI): domain Eukaryota; kingdom Metazoa; phylum Chordata; class Actinopteri; order Lophiiformes; family Lophiidae; genus Lophius; species Lophius americanus. The sequence goes on from JBBDHG010000243.1 coordinate 221,184, forward strand.
ACACACAGACACACACACTCAGCAGGTACACACAGACACACACACTCAGCAGGTACACACACACATGCACACTCAGCAGGTACACACAGACACACACACTCAGCAGGTACACACAGACACACACACTCAGCAGGTACACACAGACACACACACTCAGCAGGTACGCACACACACAGACACACACACTCAGCAGGTACACACAGACACACACACTCAGCTGGTACACACACACTCAGCAGGTACACACACACTCAGCAGGTACACACACACTCAGCAGGTACACACACACTCAGCAGGTACACACAGACACACACACTCAGTAGGTACACACAGACACACACACTCAGCAGGTACACACACACATGCACACTCAGCAGGTACACACAGACACACACACTCAGCAGGTACACACAGACACACACACTCAGCAGGTACACACAGACACACACACTCAGCAGGTACGCACACACACAGACACACACACTCAGCAGGTACACACAGACACACACACTCAGCTGGTACACACACACTCAGCAGGTACACACACACTCAGCAGGTACACACACACTCAGCAGGTACACACACACTCAGCAGGTACACACAGACACACACACTCAGTAGGTACACACACACTCAGCAGGTACACACACACATGCACACTCAGCAGGTACACACAGACACACACTCTCAGCAGGTACACACAGACACACACACTCAGCAGGTACACACAGACACACACACTCAGCTGGTACACACACACTCAGCAGGTACACACACACTCAGCAGGTACACACACACTCAGCAGGTACACACACACTCAGCAGGTACACACAGACACACACACTCAGTAGGTACACACACTCAGCAGGTACACACACACATGCACACTCAGCAGGTACACACAGACACACACACTCAGCAGGTACACACACACTCAGCAGGTACACACACACTCAGCAGGGTACACACAGACACACACACTCAGCAGGTACACACAGACACACACAGACACACACACTCAGCAGGTACACACAGACACACACACTCAGCAGGTACACACACACATGCACACTCAGCAGGTACACACAGACACACACACTCAGCAGGTACACACAAACACACACACTCAGCAGGTACGCACACACACAGACACACACACTCAGCTGGTACACACACACTCAGCAGGTACACACAGACACACACACTCAGTAGGTACACACACTCAGCAGGTACACACACACATGCACACTCAGCAGGTACACACAGACACACACACTCAGCAGGTACACACACACTCAGCAGGTACACACACACTCAGCAGGGTACACACAGACACACACACTCAGCAGGTACACACAGACACACACAGACACACACACTCAGCAGGTACACACAGACACACACACTCAGCAGGTACACACACACATGCACACTCAGCAGGTACACACAGACACACACTCTCAGCAGGTACACACAGACACACACACTCAGCAGGTACACACAGACACACACACTCAGCTGGTACACACACACTCAGCAGGTACACACACACTCAGCAGGTACACACACACTCAGCAGGTACACACACACTCAGCAGGTACACACAGACACACACACTCAGTAGGTACACACACTCAGCAGGTACACACACACATGCACACTCAGCAGGTACACACAGACACACACACTCAGCAGGTACACACACACTCAGCAGGTACACACACACTCAGCAGGGTACACACAGACACACACACTCAGCAGGTACACACAGACACACACAGACACACACACTCAGCAGGTACACACAGACACACACACTCAGCAGGTACACACACACATGCACACTCAGCAGGTACACACAGACACACACACTCAGCAGGTACACACAAACACACACACTCAGCAGGTACGCACACACACAGACACACACACTCAGCTGGTACACACACACTCAGCAGGTACACACACACTCAGCAGGTACACACAGACACACACAGACACACACACTCAGCAGGTACACACAGACACACACACTCAGCAGGTACACACAAACACACACACTCAGCAGGTACGCACACACACAGACACACACACTCAGCTGGTACACACACACTCAGCAGGTACACACACACTCAGCAGGTACACACACACTCAGCAGGTACACACACACTCAGCAGGTACACACAGACACACACTCTCAGCAGGTACACACACTCTCAGCAGGTACACACACACTCAGCAGGTACACACACACTCAGCAGGTACACACACACTCAGCAGGTACACACACACTCAGCAGGTACACACACACATGCACACTCAGCAGGTACACACAGACACACACTCTCAGCAGGTACACACACTCTCAGCAGGTACACACACACTCAGCAGGTACACACACTCTCAGCAGGTACACACACACTCAGCAGGTACACACACAGACTGACGTGTGTGTTTGACTTGCAGCTCTCGGTCCTTGTTCTTGGACCACCTGGAGCACCACGTTCATGATGTCATCAGAACCACCGTCGCCATGGTGACAGAGAGGAAGGAGACGGTGCGTTTGGAGGAGGAGCTCCAACTGAAGCACCTGAACCCCAAAAACGTCCAGACACATGTGTACCTGCCCCGCCAGGGTAATGCACACACACACACACACACACACACACACACATCCAACATTGAATACAATCCATCAGCCGCCACCACCAGTGAACCCCGGTCTTCTTCTCTGCTTGTAGCTGAGCTGCGGTGCCACAGACAGCGTGTGGACGTCCACTGTGAGGAGGTGTCGGACCAGCTGACCACCTGCAGGGAGGAGCTACAGGACCTTCAGACCTCCATCAACAGGAAGAACCAGGACTTCATCGTGGTTCTGTCCAACATGGAGCGGGACATCCTGACGGCGGCCAGTAGCAGACGGTAACAGAACTCAGACCGACTGAAAGATCTCTCACCTCCACCTCTACAGCCTGCTGGAGGCGGAGGTGAGAGGAGATCCAAGAGGTGGAGATCCAAGAGGGGGGGCTCCAAGAGACGGGGGTTGATGAGGGTTGATGAGGCGAGGGTTGAGGAGGCGAGGGTTGATGAGGCGAGGGTTGATGAGGCGAGGGTTGATGAGGCGAGGGTTGATGTGGCGAGGGTTGATGAGGCGAGGGTTGATGAGGCGAGGGTTGATGAGGCGAGGGTTGATGAGGGTTGATGAGGCGAGGGTTGATGAGGCGAGGGTTGATGAGGCGAGGGTTGATGAGGCGGGGCCTGATGTGGCGAGGGTTGATGAGGCGGGGCCTGATGTGGCGAGGGTTGATGAGGAGGGGCTTGATGAGGCGAGGGTTGATGAGGCGAGGGTTGATGAGGCGGGGCTTGATGAGGCGAGGGTTGATGTGGCGAGGGTTGATGAGGCGAGGGTTGATGAGGCGAGGGTTGATGAGGCGAGGGTTGATGAGGCGAGGGTTGATGAGGCGAGGGTTGATGAGGCGAGGGTTGATGAGGCGAGGGTTGATGAGGCGGGGCTTGATGAGGCGAGGGTTGATGTGGCGAGGGTTGATGAGGCGAGGGTTGATGTGGCGAGGGTTGATGTGGCGAGGGTTGATGAGGCGAGGGTTGATGAGGGTTGATGAGGCGAGGGTTGATGAGGCGAGGGTTGATGAGGCGAGGGTTGATGAGGCGAGGGTTGATGTGGCGAGGGTTGATGAGGCGAGGGTTGATGAGGCGAGGGTTGATGAGGCGAGGGTTGATGAGGCGAGGGTTGATGTGGCGAGGGTTGATGTGGCGAGGGTTGATGAGGCGGGGCTTGATGAGGCGAGGGTTGATGTGGCGAGGGTTGATGAGGCGAGGGTTGATGAGGCGAGGGTTGATGAGGCAAGGGTTGATGAGGCGAGGGTTGATGAGGCGAGGGTTGATGAGGCGAGGGTTGATGAGGCGAGGGTTGATGAGGCGAGGGTTGATGAGGCGAGGGTTGATGAGGCGAGGGTTGATGAGGCGAGGGTTGATGAGGCGAGGGTTGATGTGGCGAGGGTTGATGAGGCGAGGGTTGATGAGGCGAGGGTTGATGAGGCGAGGGTTGATGAGGCGAGGGTTGATGAGGCGAGGGTTGATGAGGCGAGGGTTGATGAGGCGAGGGTTGATGAGGCGAGGGTTGATGAGGCGAGGGTTGATGAGGCGAGGGTTGATGAGGGAGCATAAATTGTGACCGTTCCTCCCTGTCTCTGTAGATTGGAGGCTGTTAGCACCACCCTGGAGGAGCGTCTCCATCAACATATCAAACACACCCAGCGCTGTGACACCACCTTCAGACACAGGGTCCAGGTCCGATTGGAGGTGGTCAGGACCAGAACCAGACTACTCCTCAATTCCTTTAGGTAACACCTGGACCGGCTGGAACACCTGGGCCAACATCAGGACACTGACTCTCTGCTCCCACTCCTGCAGGTTGTTCAGTGAAGGAGGTGATTTTGCTACTCAGGAGGTGAAGTTGTTTCAGAGGAGGCTGAAGGAGGAGACCAAACAGATCAGCCTGACGGAGAAGAACATCTACGCCGACCTGGAGACATTTGAGTCCAAGAGCCTGGAGCAGGTAATCCAGGACTCCTCCTGCAGGTGAAGGAGGTGATAAATGTAATGTTAACAGCTTCTCCTCCTCCTCCTCCAGGTGAAGGAGGTGTCTTGTCGATTGGAGGAGAAACTTTCCCTCCTGATGTCTGAGATGAAATTCACAGAGAAGATCCAGAAAATCATCAGCAGCACACAAGTCCACATCAAGGCTGAGGTACCTGTCTGTCTACCTGTCTGTCTACCTGCTGTCTAACTGTCTGTCTACCTGTCTGTCTACCTGCTGTCTAACTGTCTGTCTACCTGTCTGTCTACCTGTCTGTCTACCTGTCTGTCTACCTGCTGTCTAACTGTCTGTCTACCTGTCTGTCTACCTGTCTGTCTACCTGTCTGTCTACCTGTCTGTCTACCTGCTGTCTAACTGTCTGTCTACCTGTCTGTCTACCTGTCTGTCTACCTGTCTGTCTACCTGCTGTCTAACTGTCTGTCTACCTGTCTGTCTACCTGTCTGTCTACCTGTCTGTCTACCTGTCTGTCTACCTGCTGTCTAACTTACTGTCTACCTGTCTGTCTACCTGTCTGTCTACCTGTCTGTCTACCTGCTGTCTAACTGTCTGTCTACATTTCTGTCTACCTGTCTGTCTACCTGCTGTCTACCTGTCTGTCTGTCTACCTGTCTGTCTGTCTGTCTGTCTACCTGTCTGTCTACCTGTCTGTCTACATGTCTGTCTACCTGTCTGTCTACATGTCTGTCTACCTGTCTGTCTACCTGTCGGTCTACATGTCTGTCTACCTGTCTGTCTACATGCCTGTCTACCTGTCTGTCTGACCTGTCCGTCTCTACTTGTCTGTCTGCTTGTCTGTACTTGTCTGTCTGCCCGTCTCTACTTGTCTGTCTGCTCGTCTCTACTTGTCTGTCTGCCTGTCTCTACTTGTCTGTCTGCCCGTCTCTACTTTTCTGTCTGCCCGTCTCTACTTGTCTGTCTGCTTGTCTCTACTTGTCTGTCTGCCCGTCTCTACTTGTCTGTCTGTCTGTCTCTACTTGTCTGTCTGCCCGTCTCTACTTGTCTGTCTGCCCGTCTCTACTTGTCTGTCTGCCCGTCTCTACTTGTCTGTCTGCTCGTCTCTACTTGTCTGTCTGCCTGTCTCTACTTGTCTGTCTGCCCGTCTCTACTTGTCTGTCTGCCCGTCTCTACTTGTCTGTCTGCTTGTCTCTACTTGTCTGTCTGCTCATCTCTACTTGTCTGTCTGCCTGTCTCTACTTGTCTGTCTGCCCGTCTCTACTTTTCTGTCTGCCCGTCTCTACTTGTCTGTCTGCTTGTCTCTACTTGTCTGTCTGCCCGTCTCTACTTGTCTGTCTGCTTGTCTCTACTCGTCTGTCTGCCCGTCTCTACTTGTCTGTCTGCCCGTCTCTACTTGTCTGTCTGCCCGTCTCTACTTGTCTGTCTGCCCGTCTCTACTTGTCTGTCTGCTTGTCTCTACTTGTCTGTCTGCCCGTCTCTACTTGTCCGTCTGCCCGTCTCTACTTGTCTGTCTGCTGGTCTCTACTTGTCTGTCTGCTGGTCTCTACTTGTCCGTCTGCCCGTCTCTACTTGTCTGTCTGCTGGTCTCTACTTGTCTGTCTGCCCGTCTCTACTTGTCTGTCTGCCTGTCTCTACTTGTCTGTCTGCCCGTCTCTACTTGTCTGTCTGCTTGTCTGTACTTGTCTGTCTGCCCGTCTCTACTTGTCTGTCTGCTTGTCTCTACTTGTCTGTCTGCCCGTCTCTACTTGTCTGTCTGCCCGTCTCTACTTGTCTGTCTGCTCGTCTCTACTTGTCTGTCTGCCTGTCTCTACTTGTCTGTCTGCCCGTCTCTACTTTTCTGTCTGCCCGTCTCTACTTGTCTGTCTGCTTGTCTCTACTTGTCTGTCTGCCCGTCTCTACTTGTCTGTCTGTCTGTCTCTACTTGTCTGTCTGCCCGTCTCTACTTGTCTGTCTGCCCGTCTCTACTTGTCTGTCTGCCCGTCTCTACTTGTCTGTCTGCTCGTCTCTACTTGTCTGTCTGCCTGTCTCTACTTGTCTGTCTGCCCGTCTCTACTTGTCTGTCTGCCCGTCTCTACTTGTCTGTCTGCTCGTCTCTACTTGTCTGTCTGCTTGTCTCTACTTGTCTGTCTGCCCGTCTCTACTTGTCTGTCTGCTTGTCTCTACTTGTCTGTCTGCCCGTCTCTACTTGTCTGTCTGCTTGTCTCTACTTGTCTGTCTGCCCGTCTCTACTTGTCTGTCTCCCTGCATTGATGGTGTCTGTCCCTCACAGGCTGCCTGCAGTAACCAACAGCATTCGTCCATCAGAACCATGCTGCAGGATCTCAGGACCACCATGAAGGATTTACCGGTACCTGCTGACCCTCTAGAGTCCTTTTGACCAGATTGTATGAGGGTCTAGAAAGTCCAATGGGGTCGGTCTTTCAGAGCCAGCTGGAAGATTGGCGCCGGTGGCGTCCTCACCAGGATCTCACAGGGAACTTTTGGGTTCAGCGTCTTCATCGAGTATGAGGAGCTTTGATGTCTCGGTCTCTGTCCGTCTTCAGGTGTGTCCGGACCAGGTCTTTGCGGTCCTGTCGTCACTCAATGAAGAACTCGGGAAGCGCTCGAAGTACCTGGACATTTCTTTGGTAGGTTGAGTCCTATGGGTCTGGACTACCCTCTGACTTTTGTCCCTGGTCTTCCTGGACTATCTTTGTCTTCTTGGACCACCTTACATCCTGGTCCAGCTATTCTCAACCAGTTCCTATCCTTTGGAATTTGTTTTCACCCTGAACTAAAACCTGACGACTTTGACTACCTTCTGTCTTCGTGACTTCCTGGACTATCTGGTCTTACCAGACTGTCTCTTGGACCTTTGGACCTCCTCTGCTCTACAGGCACCAGAGTTTCAGCTAATAAAATGTATCTTCTGGAAACTTGGTTCTGTTTGGACCCTGTCCCACAGAGAAACCTCTCGGCTCATCCTACATCCCAGAAGCAGGTCCGGTCCGCCACACCTCCTGTTGCACAGCAGCCGAGCAGGGCAGGAGCGGACCTCCTTGATGACCCTGTAGTGGGCCTCATCAAGTCTCTGAACCGGTACCACTAATCCACTGAGTAACGCTGCAGAGAACTCCAGTACTGCCTGTAGAATCTATGTACCTGACGATGAAGAGGAGTTTCTTCTTCCTCCATCCCCCCCCTCTGTGTTTGTGATCCACCAGGTTCTGTGTGACCCAGGAGGTTTTAGCAGATGCAGAAGAAAGAGGAAAACCGTCTTCTGGTAAAACCTGATTCCTCCTTTCTGAATGAAATGAGTCCCAGTATAAGGACCTGTCCGGTTCAGAGGGCGGTACAGAACCAACCAGCTGGTGTTTTGTGTTTGACAAAAGTTCTAACTTTAAGATATTTGGAACAAGTCCCAAGTTTGAGGCACCCTAAGGGTTCTAGCTACCCCCTTACAGGTCTTCTCTCTTTCCCACTAACTGGACACTTTCAGTCCCTAGAATCAAAGAACCGGAGTAAGATACTCCTTCTGGATCGGCCCAGATGTCCCGGTTGACCCAATGATCTCCGACGGGAGGCCCCAAGTGGATCCTAACCCAGAGTTGAACCACCTGAACGGACTCCATAGGCCGTGAAGGATCAGCAGCTCTACTTGGGTTTCAATCCGCTCCAGCTGAGACTTAGCCCCGCCCCTTACTGAGGAATCTCATTTTAGCCACTTGTAGCCATGAGCTTGGGACCGTAGATGAGGGTTAGAACCCAGAACCGCCGGTAGATCCGTAGCTCAGCTGGAACCTCCACATGAGAACTGATCAGAGCCAGAAAAGTAAAGTGGTACTGGAGGGAGAAAGCTTTGACAGGAAATGGAACTTTTAGATGTTCTTTAGCTAAGAAACGTTTGTAGACGTTTGACCAAAGTGACGTTTGTGAGTCAGCAGGTCGGACTCCTGACCAACGTCTTCATCAGAGAAGTGCAGATTCCACACTACGGTCCATCCGGACTGACCGAAGGTTCAAGGTTTTTGGACCAGAACCAGAACCCAAAGAGAACACACAGTGAGTCCAGTGTACTGCTCTGACTTGTTGATGATGGAGGGTCTCAGGGTCCGTGACCCCGTTGTCGTTCACCTGGGTTTATGTTGCAGGTCCTTCAGCTCCAAAGTTACCTCTGTGTTGAGGAGAGCCAACGACGCCCTGCTGCTGGTTGCCGAGGTAACGGGGAAACAGTCGGTTAAAAGTGATGAAGATGATTTAATTTATGTCGTTCTCACGGTCCTCTTCTCCGGCACCAGGACTTTTACCAGAGCGTGCGATCCGGGGTGAGTAGGTTCCTTCTGGTTCCCGACACTGTGGACCAATGGGCCGAGAGCATGCAGCAGAGGCTGCTGGGATATCAAGACCAGGCCAAGACATTCCTGAGAACAAGCACAGAGGGTAGTCTCACACGAAACCACAAAGACCCGAAGACCAACCTTAGAACCCAACCCAAAGACAAGACTGACCCAAAGACAGGACTGACCCAAAGACGAGTCTGACCCAAAGACGAGACTGACCCAAAGACGAGTCTGACCCAAAGACAAGACTGACCCAAAGACAAGACTTACCCAAAGACAGGACTGACCCAAAGACAAGACTGACCCAAAGACAGGACTGAACCAAAGACAGGACTGACCCAAAGACAAGACTGACCCAAAGTCAAGACTGACCCAAAGACAGGACTGAACCAAAGACAGGACTGACCCAAAGACGAGTCTGACCCAAAGACGAGTCTGACCCAAAGACAAGACTGACCCAAAGACAAGACTTACCCAAAGACAGGACTGACCCAAAGACAAGACTTACCCAAAGACAGGACTGAACCAAAGACAGGACTGACCCAAAGACGAGTCTGACCCAAAGACGAGTCTGACCCAAAGACAAGACTGACCCAAAGACAAGACTGACCCAAAGACAAGACTTACCCAAAGACAGGACTGACCCAAAGACAAGACTGACCCAAAGACAAGACTGACCCAAAGACAAGACTGACCCAAAGTCAAGACTTACCCAAAGACAAGACTGACCCAAAGACAAGACTGACCCAAAGACAAGACTGACCCAAAGACAGGACTGACCCAAAGACAAGACTTACCCAAAGACAAGACTGACCCAAAGACAAGACTGACCCAAAGACAGGACTGACCCAAAGACAAGACTTACCCAAAGACAGGACTGACCCAAAGACAAGACTTACCCAAAGACAAGACTGACCCAAAGACAAGACTTACCCAAAGACAAGACTTACCCAAAGACAAGACTGACCCAAAGACAGGACTGACCCAAAGACGAGTCTGACCCCAAGACGAGACTGACCCAAAGACAAGACTTACCCAAAGACAAGACTGACCCAAAGACGAGTCTGACCCAAAGACAAGACTGACCCAAAGACAAGACTTACCCAAAGACAAGACTTACCCAAAGACAAGACTGACCCAAAGACAAGACTGACCCAAAGACAAGACTGACCCAAAGACAGGACTGACCCAAAGACAAGACTTACCCAAAGACAGGACTGACCCAAAGACAAGACTTACCCAAAGACAAGACTGACCCAAAGACAAGACTGACCCAAAGACAAGACTTACCCAAAGACAAGACTTACCCAAAGACAAGACTGACCCAAAGACAGGTCTGACCCAAAGAGAAGTCTGACCCAAAGACAAGACTTACCCAAAGACAAGACTGACCCAAAGACAGGACTGACCCAAAGAGAAGTCTGACCCAAAGACAGGTCTGACCCAAAGACAGGTCTGACCCAAAGACAGGTCTGACCCAAAGACAAGACTGACCCAAAGACAAGACTGACCCAAATACAAGACTGACCCAAAGACAAGACTGACCCAAAGATAAGACTGACCCAAAGACAGGTCTGACCCAAAGACAGGTCTGACCCAAAGAGAAGTCTGACCCAAAGAGAAGTCTGACCCAAAGACAAGACTTACCCAAAGACAGGACTGACCCAAAGACAAGACTGACCCAAAGACAAGACTTACCCAAAGACAAGACTGACCCAAAGACAAGACTTACCCAAAGACAAGACTGACCCAAAGACAAGACTGACCCAAAGACAAGACTTACCCAAAGACAGGACTGACCCAAAGACAAGACTGACCCAAAGACAGTTCTGACCCAAAGACAGTTCTGACCCAAAGACAAGACTGACCCAAAGACAAGACTTACCCAAAGACAAGACTGACCCAAAGACAAGACTTACCCAAAGACAAGACTGACCCAAAGACAGGACTGACCCAAAGACAAGACTTACCCAAAGACAAGACTTACCCAAAGACAGGACTGAACCAAAGACAGGACTGACCCAAAGACGAGTCTGACCCAAAGACAGGACTGACCCAAAGACAAGACTGACCCAAAGACAAGACTGACCCAAAGACAAGACTTACCCAAAGACAAGACTGACCCAAAGACAGGACTGACCCAAAGACAAGACTGACCCAAAGACAAGACTGACCCAAAGACAGGACTGACCCAAAGACAGGACTGACCCAAAGACGAGTCTGACCCAAAGACAAGACTGACCCAAAGACAAGACTTACCCAAAGACAAGACTGACCCAAAGACAGGACTGACCCAAAGACAAGACTGACCCAAAGACAAGACTGACCCAAAGACAGGACTGACCCAAAGACAGGACTGACCCAAAGACAGGACTGACCCAAAGACGAGTCTGACCCAAAGACAAGACTGACCCAAAGACAAGA
>JBBDHG010000243.1:237500-300000 GCA_037951165.1 Lophius americanus
GATTGACGGGGAGGGTTGTATCAGGAAGAATTTTGCGCTAAAGCCTTTTGTTTTTAAATTTGTTTGTGAATAAAGCTGAGTTGAGTAAATAAACACGGTTTCTACGGCAACATCGCGACAACAAGGCGCTCAGTTCCTGCGTCTGTGGGGGGCAACGGTCCCATTGGCCCACTGAGATTCTGGTTCTGGTGTCATGTGTGACAAAAGATGGCAATGACCTGGTGTGAATGAAGCTGTGGGTCCAGGTCTGACTGACAGTTCTGGTATTGGACATGCTGACCCGTTTGTAATAGACCCAGACTCCTCCAGTCCATGACAGGAAGTCTCCTCCTCATCCTGTGATGTCATCAAAGGTTCATGTCAACGCCACTTGGACATCCACCTGACCCAGGTGGTCCGTAGGCGGCGCCAGGGAGGACTGCAGTGCAGACAGAGACGGGTATTTGGATCCAGTGTGTGTGTGTGTGTGTGTGTGTGTGTGTGAGTGAGATCTGGGCCGGTTCTGAACCCATGCCTGGATCGGACCTGCACCCTTAGAGGGAAAAGAAGGCGTGCTGACAGCGAGGACATTTAAGAACAAGTATTTATTTATGAAATACACAAAAGATTTCAGCGTTAGAGTTTTTAACAAACGTAACTCCACATTTTGTTATTCCCGTAAACAGTTGTTTACTTATGATGTTTGTAGCCCCGCCCCTCAACATGACACTCCAGCTCCTGCTTGGTGAATGATGCCATGTGATCAACAAACTTCCTGTTTACCTGTGACTTCACTAGTAGCACACAGGAAGTGGGAATCATGTGAGCGGGACATCAGTCGTTCCTGCAGCCGGTCGGTCGAGGTGATGAAACAGGAAGTGGGACTGCTGACTGTGACATCATCGTTTCTGCAGAGGCGTGTTTCCATCACGACTCCGAGACGGTGGAGATTCTATCTATAGACTTCAGCAGCTCAGAAACGAGATGCAGAGTCTCCACCTCCCCCATCAGCTGACTGAAGACAGGAAATCAGACAGACAGACAGGAAGTCAGACAGACAGACAGGAAGTCAGACAGACAGACAGGAAGTCAGACCCACTTGAGGATCTGGCATCATAGAAAATATCATACAGCAAAACTTTTCCATCAGGATAACGTTCTTTCAAAAGCAGCACCTTACTCTACTCCAAGACCCGGTTTAATCAGATCCAGAATGCGTTGCACAGGTACTGACCGAACGGAGGAGTGGGCGTGGCCTGCCATCTTGTTCAGGTACTCGGATGCCACCTGAGCGTTGGATCTCATCGTCGTTATGACCTCGGTCTCGGCCTTCAGACTGCTGTTCTCTGAGCGCAGAGAGTGGACCTCCACCTGCAACACAGAACCAGTTCCTTGTGATCCGGGTCACTGGCGGACCTGTCTGAGAACCCAGTTGAGACCATGTCACATAATCAAAGTTCTGACCTGCAGCTGCTGCAGCTCCTGCTTCAGTCTGGAGACGCTGGTCTCTGCTCTCAGGGCCCGCTTCTACACAAACACAGACACCAGCTAGTAACGGCTAGGTAGCTAACAGCTAGGTAGCTAACAGCTAGGTAGCTAACGACTAGGTAGCTAACGGCCACGTAGCTAACGTCTTAACCAGTGGAAGGAAGCTAACCTCGTAGCTAGAGGCTTGTAGCTAACATCTCAGCTAGTGGATATCGGCTAACAGCTATAGCTAATGGCTAACATACCGTCATCAGGTGGAGGTTCTCCTCCACAGACTGAACCATGCTCTCCAGGTCCTTCGCTTCCTTCTCCTCCTGATGCCTCCTCTGGTGCAGCTCCTCCGACAGCTCCAACACCCTGACGGGGCACAGAAGCATGATGGGTAAATCCTCAGAATGAAGGCTGTGGTGGCGTTTGAAGGGACGGTGCTGACCTGCCCTCGTTAGCCTCCGATCTCCTCTGAAACTCCCTGATGGTTCTCCTCAATGTCGTGTTCTCCTCCTTGAGCTGCTGGATGTGACTGCTCCTGCAGGAGGCCCCTGTTTCAGCCACAGAGGTCTCATCGTCTCCTTCATAGTTCTCTGCTCCTCCTGTTGCTCCTGTCTGCTGAACCTCGGGTCTAGAGGAGAACCTTGTCTCCTCCTCCTCACTGCTGTACACGCCTGAGTGGAAGCTCCGCCCCCAAGATTTGTCCTCCGCCTCCTGATTGGACAGAGAGTTGACGACAAGTGTCTTTGGCTGAACTGGTAGCAGGTGATGTCAGCTATGATGTCACTCTACCTGTGGTGTCAGAGATGGCTCAGAGAAGAACCCAGCCTCGGGGTCAAAGGTCACGGTTCCGACCTGAATCAGCTTCTGAGCGCTGGACTAGAGACAGACAGTTAGAATCCACTGACTGATCTACGGCAACCTGAGCAGCTGGAGGAACCCTACCTCAGGGTCTGTTTGGTCCTGGTCCAGAACCGGGTCCAGATCCTGGTTCTTCCAGCGAAGGAACTCTTTGAAGGAGAAGGGGTTCAGCTCTTCGTCTTCAACCTCCTCATCTGAGAGACAAAGATCAGACAGGGGGGTGATACAACATCATCACGACATCATCACTGCATCATGACATCATCACGACATCATCAATAATGCTCAGATGATGCTGAACATTTAGATCTTTTAGTAAAGTAAATAAGTAAGAAGTAAATAAAGGTAAAAATGTCGACATTATAACCAGAAATAAAAACTGTTCCCGTCTGCTGTTCTCCATGATGTAAGGGTCAAAGGTCAAATTCTGATGAGGCTGTTTGTTTATGTCATTTAGTTTCCAAATCAGCATCAGTCATAAACACGACGTGTTCAGGTCATGATTATGATGTCATGTCCAGAGTCTGCAGACCAGCGTAGACTTTAATCCAGATGAAGGAACCGTGAGGCGACCCGTACGAGAGAGTGGAGGGTTCTGTTCAGAGCAACGGGGAGGCTGGGAAAGAGTGTGAGGAGTTATCTGTGACAGAAGAGGAGCAGCAGGAGTGAAGGGAAAGGTTTCCAAGATGGAGGTGAGAGCAGCTCTGCTGGATGGTTCAGAGACGGTGGTTCTGGTTCTGAGCAGAAGACAGGAGGCAGAGATGAAGATGTTCAGATGTTCTCTGGGAGTGAGGAGGAAGGACAGGATTAGAAAGAAGACATCAGAGGGACAGTCCAGGTGAGACGTCCTGGAGACAAAGTCAGAGAGGACAGACTGAGATGGTTCTGACCCGTGAAGAAGAGGAGGGATAGTGGATCTACTGTTAGAAGGATGATGGAGGTGCAGGCAGGAGGAGAAGGGGAGGAGCAAAGAGGAGGTTTCTGGAGGAGGGGAGAGAGGACATGCAGTTGGTTGATGTGACAGAGGAGGAAGGAGTAAGTGGGAGATGGAGAACCTGAAGGGAACAGACCGACGAAGAAGTAGTTTCTGCAGGTCGTTGATGACGTCACTCCCCGGTGAAGCTGATCGTCTTCAGGTGTTTGCGTTTAACTCCTCTTTGAACTCACCGTCCGCGATGATCAGGGTTTTAGCAGAGCCTCTCCTCCTGGACATGACGTCACTCCGGTGGACGGACCGGTGGGTCAGCAGCAGTCATCGATCAGTAATCGATCCTTATTTTGATCACATTGTCTCCAGCGGGACGATTCCACACCCGGAAAAGTCCATCGACCGCTCGCATGTCACGTGACCCGCATTCACACTTCCCATTGGCTGGGACCGTCGCGTGACGCAGGAGGACCGTCCTGTAGCAGGAAGTCCGTTTGCAGGAGGATCCCAGTGAAAAGATCCACGAGTGACCCGTTCGGTCGGTGTGTTCTGCAGGATTCCGCTCCGGTGAGTGAGCCGCTGGTCTCAGAGTGTTACTGGACCGGACCGCGGGTCAAGTGGTGCGGGTTCGGCGGGTCGGGAGTGGATAGAATCAGGTCCTCTGGTTCTGGTTTGTATGGACCTCTGTATCTGCTTATGATTGACAGGTGATGGGCGGGTTCGGTGAACCGATACCGGTTCGGTCCTGAATCAGACAGCGACACCGACGGTTGGATCCGTGATTTATTCACTTTTACAGCGGATTACATAAACATAAAATAATAACGTTAAACTCATAACATTATTTTAAGGTTTGAGAAAAAACACTTTTGTCAACAAAGAGGTAAAAACTTTTTATTTAAGCTGTAATAAAGAAAAGATTCGACCAGGTGTTTTAACTAGTCTGACCTCAACCAGATGTTTTTACTAGTCTGACCTTAACCAGGTGTTTTTACTAGTCTGACCTTAACCATGTGTTTAACTAGTCTGACCTTAACCAGATGTTTAACTAGTCTGACCTTAACCAGGTGTTTGAACTAGTCTGACCTTAACCAGATGTTTAACTAGTCTGACCTTAACCAGATGTTTTTACTAGTCTGACCTTAACAAGATGTTTTTACTAGTCTGACCTTAACCAGATTTTTTTTACTAGTCTGACCTTAACCAGGTGTTTTTACTAGTCTGGCCTTAACCAGGTGTTTGAACTAGTCTGACCTTAACCAGGTGTTTTTACTAGTCTGACCTTAACCAGGTGTTTTTACTAGTCTGACCTTAACCAGGTGTTTGAACTAGTCTGACCTTAACCAGGTGTTTTTACTAGTCTGACCTTAACCAGATGTTTTTACTAGTCTGACCTTAACCAGGTGTTTTTACTAGTCTGGCCTTAAACAGGTGTTTTTACTAGTCTGACCTTAACCAGATGTTTTTACTAGTCTGACCTTAACCAGGTGTTTTTACTAGTCTGGCCTTAAACAGATGTTTTTACTAGTCTGGCCTTAAACAGGTGTTTTTACTAGTCTGGCCTTAAACAGGTGTTTTTACTAGTCTGACCTTAACCAGGTGTTTGAACTAGTCTGACCTTAACCAGATGTTTTTACTAGTCTGACCTTAACCAGGTGTTTTTACTAGTCTGGCCTTAAACAGGTGTTTTTACTAGTCTGACCTTAACCAGGTGTTTTTACTAGTCTGGCCTTAACCAGGTGTTTTTACTAGTCTGACCTTAACCAGGTGTTTGAACTAGTCTGACCTTAACCAGGTGTTTTTACTAGTCTGACCTTAACCAGGTAGTTTTTTACTAGTCTGACCTTAACCAGATGTTTAACTAGTCTGACCTTAACCAGGTGTTTGAACTAGTCTGACCTTAACCAGGTGTTTTTACTAGTCTGACCTTAACCAGGTGTTTTTACTAGTCTGACCTTAACCATGTGTTTAACTAGTCTGACCTTAACCAGATGTTTAACTAGTCTGACCTTAACCAGATGTTTTTACTAGTCTGACCTTAACAAGATGATTTTACTAGTCTGACCTTAACCAGATTTTTTTTACTAGTCTGACCTTAACCAGGTGTTTTTACTAGTCTGGCCTTAACCAGGTGTTTGAACTAGTCTGACCTTAACCAGGTGTTTTTACTAGTCTGACCTTAACCAGGTGTTTTTACTAGTCTGACCTTAACCAGGTGTTTGAACTAGTCTGACCTTAACCAGGTGTTTTTACTAGTCTCACCTTAACAAGATGTTTTTACTAGTCTGACCTTAACCAGATGTTTTTACTAGTCTGACCTTAACCAGGTGTTTTTACTAGTCTGGCCTTAAACAGGTGTTTTTACTAGTCTGACCTTAACCAGATGTTTTTACTAGTCTGACCTTAACCAGGTGTTTTTACTAGTCTGGCCTTAAACAGATGTTTTTACTAGTCTGGCCTTAAACAGGTGTTTTTACTAGTCTGGCCTTAAACAGGTGTTTTTACTAGTCTGACCTTAACCAGGTGTTTGAACTAGTCTGACCTTAACCAGATGTTTTTACTAGTCTGACCTTAACCAGGTGTTTTTACTAGTCTGGCCTTAAACAGGTGTTTTTACTAGTCTGACCTTAACCAGGTGTTTTTACTAGTCTGGCCTTAACCAGGTGTTTTTACTAGTCTGACCTTAACCAGGTGTTTGAACTAGTCTGACCTTAACCAGGTGTTTTTACTAGTCTGACCTTAACCAGGTAGTTTTTTACTAGTCTGACCTTAACCAGATGTTTAACTAGTCTGACCTTAACCAGGTGTTTGAACTAGTCTGACCTTAACCAGGTGTTTTTACTAGTCTGACCTTAACCAGATGTTTTACTAGTCTGACCTTAACCAGGTGTTTGAACTAGTCTGACCTTAACCAGGTGTTTTTACTAGTCTGACCTTAACCAGGTGTTTTTACTAGTCTGACCTTAACCAGATGTTTTACTAGTCTGACCTTAACCAGATGTTTTACTAGTCTGACCTTAACCAGATGTTTTACTAGTCTGACCTTAACCAGGTGTTTTACTAGTCTGACCTTAACCAGATGTTTAACTAGTCTGACCTTAACCAGATGTTTAACTAGTCTGACCTTAACCAGATGTTTTTACTAGTCTGACCTTAACCAGATGTTTTTACTAGTCTGACCTTAACCAGGTGTTTTTACTAGTCTGACCTTAACCAGATGTCTAACTAGTCTGACCTTAACCAGGTGTTTGAACTAGTCTGACCTTAACCAGGTGTTTGAACTACTCTGACCTTAACCAGGTGTTTTTACTAGTCTGACCTTAACCAGATTGCTTTTACTAGTCTGACCTTAACCAGGTGTTTTTACTAGTCTGGCCTTAACCAGGTGTTTTTACTAGTCTGACCTTAACCTGATGTTTTTACTAGTCTGACCTTAACCAGATGTTTAACTTGTCTGACCTTAACCAGGTGTTTTTACTAGTCTGGCCTTAACCAGGTGTTTTTACTAGTCTGGCCTTAACCAGGTGTTTTTACTAGTCTGGCCTTAACCAGGTGTTTTTACTAGTCTGGCCTTAACCAGGTGTTTTTACTAGTCTGACCTTAACCAGATGTTTTACTAGTCTGACCTTAACCAGATGTTTTACTAGTCTGACCTTAACCAGATGTTTTACTAGTCTGACCTTAACCAGGTGTTTGAACTAGTCTGACCTTAACCAGATGTTTTACTAGTCTGACCTTAACAAGATGTTTTACTAGTCTGACCTTAACCAGATGTTTTACTAGTCTGACCTTAACCAGATGTTTTACTAGTCTGACCTTAACCAGGTGTTTTACTAGTCTGACCTTAACCAGATGTTTTACTAGTCTGACCTTAACCAGGTGTTTTACTAGTCTGACCTTAACCAGATGTTTTACTAGTCTGACCTTAACCAGATGTTTTACTAGTCTGACCTTAACCAGATGTTTTACTAGTCTGACCTTAACCAGATGTTTTACTAGTCTGACCTTAACCAGATGTTTTACTAGTCTGACCTTAACCAGATGTTTGAACTAGTCTGACCTTAACCAGGTGTTTTTACTAGTCTGACCTTAACCAGGTGTTTGAACTAGTCTGACCTTAACCAGACGTTTTACTAGTCTGACCTTAACCAGGTGTTTAACTAGTCTGACCTTAACCAGGTGTTTAACTAGTCTGACCTTAACCAGGTTTTTTAACTAGTCTGACCGTAACCAGGTGTTTAACTAGTCTGACCTTAACCAGGTGTTTTAACTAGTCTGACCTTAACCAGGTGTTTAACTAGTCTGACCTTAACCAGATGTTTAACTAGTCTGGCCTTAACCAGATGTTTTTACTAGTCTGACCTTAACCAGGTGTTTAACTAGTCTGACCTTAACCAGATGTTTAACTAGTCTGGCCTTAACCAGATGTTTTTACTAGTCTGACCTTAACCAGGTGTTTAACTAGTCTGACCTTAACCAGATGTTTAACTAGTCTGGCCTTAACCAGATGTTTTTACTAGTCTGACCTTAACCAGGTGTTTAACTAGTCTGACCTTAACCAGGTGTTTAACTAGTCTGACCTTAACCAGGTTTTTTAACTAGTCTGACCGTAACCAGGTGTTTAACTAGTCTGACCTTAACCAGGTGTTTTAACTAGTCTGACCGTAACCAGGTGTTTAACTAGTCTGACCTTAACCAGGTGTTTAACTAGTCTGGCCTTAACCAGATGTTTTTACTAGTCTGACCTTAACCAGATGTTTAACTAGTCTGACCTTAACCAGGTGTTTTAACTAGTCTGACCTTAACCAGGTGTTTTTTCTAGTCTGACCTTAACCAGATGTTTAACTAGTCTGACCTTAACCAGGTTTTTTAACTAGTCTGACCGTAACCAGGTGTTTAACTAGTCTGACCTTAACCAGGTGTTTTAACTAGTCTGACCTTAACCAGGTGTTTAACTAGTCTGACCTTAACCAGATGTTTAACTAGTCTGGCCTTAACCAGATGTTTTTACTAGTCTGACCTTAACCAGGTGTTTAACTAGTCTGACCTTAACCAGATGTTTAACTAGTCTGGCCTTAACCAGATGTTTTTACTAGTCTGACCTTAACCAGGTGTTTAACTAGTCTGACCTTAACCAGATGTTTAACTAGTCTGGCCTTAACCAGATGTTTTTACTAGTCTGACCTTAACCAGGTGTTTAACTAGTCTGACCTTAACCAGGTGTTTAACTAGTCTGACCTTAACCAGGTTTTTTAACTAGTCTGACCGTAACCAGGTGTTTAACTAGTCTGACCTTAACCAGGTGTTTTAACTAGTCTGACCGTAACCACGTGTTTAACTAGTCTGACCTTAACCAGGTGTTTAACTAGTCTGGCCTTAACCAGATGTTCTTACTAGTCTGACCTTAACCAGATGTTTAACTAGTCTGACCTTAACCAGGTGTTTTAACTAGTCTGACCTTAACCAGGTGTTTTTTCTAGTCTGACCTTAACCAGATGTTTTACTAGTCTGACCTTAACCAGATGTTTTACTAGTCTGACCTTAACCAGGTGTTTTACTAGTCTGACCTTAACCAGATGTTTAACTTGTCTGACCTTAACCAGGTGTTTTAACTAGTCTGACCTTAACCAAGTGTTTAACTAGTCTGACCTTAACCAGGTGTTTTTACTAGTCTGACCTTAACCAGATGTTTTACTAGTCTGACCTTAACCAGATGTTTTACTAGTCTGACCTTAACCAGATGTTTTACTAGTCTGGCCTTAACCAGGTGTTTTTACTAGTCTGGCCTTAACAAGATGTTTTTACTAGTCTGGCCTTAACCAGGTGTTTTTACTAGTCTGACCTTAACCAGATGTTTTACTAGTCTGACCTTAACCAGGTGTTTGAACTAGTCTGACCTTAACCAGATGTTTTTACTAGTCTGACCTTAACCAGGTGTTTTAACTAGTCTGACCTTAACCAGGTGTTTTTACTAGTCTGACCTTAACCAGATGTTTTTACTAGTCTGACCTTAACCAGATGTTTTACTAGTCTGACCTTAACCAGGTAACCGCGGGGTCGCCAACTTCTCTACCTGGTGGGATGGGCCCCAGACAACCTGCTGAAACGGTTCTGGTGGACCCGCTGATCCTGTACGGCAGGGGTCCCCAAACTGTTTCCTGTGAGGGCCACATCACCTTTCCCTGCTCTGATGGGGGGCCGGGTCAGTTTGTAACAGAAAAAGTCTGACGATGGCAGGGGGGCCTAAACGTAAAAATGTTTTGTTTTCCAGGAAGCCAGAAATAACAAACAACCTTCTCTGGGTTCTTCACAGAAAAGAAGTCCGTGAACGTTGACATGAAGGTCAGGTTCCATTCTGGTCACAGCCAGTCTCAAACCCTGATGCAGATGTTGTTGTTCAGGGGGCCGGGCCAAATGTGGGGGCGGGCCGTATCCGGCCCGCGGGCCTTAGTTTGGGGACCACTGCTGTACGGGGACGGATCACAGGAGTGTCTGGAGTCACACGCCGCGGGTCTAGGTACGCGTCTGTAATTCTGCAACGCCGGTTCTGATAGCTGCAGCCGTCACTCCAGACCCCGACCGGGTCCACCTTTGGGTCGGCCCCTAGAACCGACAACAGCCGTCTCTATCTGGAGGAGCAGGTAAAGGTGTGCATCTGTAAATAGATTTATAGAACCGGGTCTCGGGGCAGAGAAGAACCCACTGAAGGTCCGATGTCCACACCGAGCCCCTCGCTGGATTGAGTCTTTCATTTACGGGAACGGGTCACTTTGAACTGTCCCGGCTCCAGAACCTTTGTCTCCTCATAGGAGGGACGGAGGAGTTTGGAGCCCAGAGAAGACTTTCAGGAAGTTCTGCTCAGCAGGTGGACCGACAAGAACCGAGAAACATAGAGATACAGGGTTTACATGCACTTTCTTGTTCTGAGCTCCGTACCGGTCCTGTGGTTTTGGGTTTGGGCCGATCTGTGTTGGTGTTCTGGGGGCGAGGTCGAGGGTCAAGGGTCGAAGCTCAAAGGTTTTTCATGGGCGCCGCCATCTTTGTATGAGCATGAATAAAGCCTCCGTAGAGACATGACTTAGGCAGAAAGTGACTTAGGGATGAGGAGGCAGGTTATAACGGTGACTCAGCAGACTTAGGCAGACATGCTATCATGCTAACGATACAAAAGAACCACAGAACCGGTTCTTGGACTTCTTAGAATGACCCAATCCTTCAAAAATAAAACATTTTAAAAACCTGCTTACAATGAAAAATGTCTCAGCCCGGGTTCTGGAGCTGTCATTTCTACTAAACTCTACCGGGTTTCCCACAGGACCGGATCCAGTGTGAACATTCAACGCGGTCCTGAGGCAGTAACTTTGTGTCCCCCCTAGATTGATTCTGGAACCGCCGGGGGGAAAGGCGCCTCAGTTGGACCGGCACTAACAACGGGTCTGTTTGGTGTCACCAATCTGCAGTTCTGGACCATGTCAGAAGAAGAGAGTCCACATGAGGGGCAGCAGGCCCAGACCCCGTCACAGGCCCAGACCCCGTCACAGGCCCAGACCCCGTCACAGGCCCAGTCCCCGTCACAGGCCCAGCCCACCCAGTCCACCCAGTCCACCCAGTCCACCCAGTCCCCTTCCCAGTCAAAGTCCCAGACACAGCAGGGTTCCAGTTCTTCTAGTGGGCCCACCTCAGCCAGCCAGTCGTCCAGCGGTTCAGGGACGCTGAGCAGTGTGGACACCATTCCTGTCCCCCTGCCCTCCGTCCCCGAGGAGCCTGAGGCTCAACCCTGGGGTCGACTGTTGCCCATGGCCCAAGGCTTCAGGAGCCACGGTGAGTCCACTGATCGGTACCGGTACTGGTTTGTTTGTTAGTTGGTCCCATTACTTGTTCCAGTACATGTTCTTATGTTGGTTCCAGTACTGGTTCTTATGTTGGTTCCAGTACATGTTCTTAGTTGGTTCCCGTACTGGTTCTTATGTTGGTTCCAGTACTGGTTCTTAGTTGGTTCCAGTACTGGTTCTTAGTTGGTTCCAGTACTGGTTCTTAGTTGGTTCCAGTACTGGTTCTTATGTTGGTTCCCGTACTGGTTCTTATGTTGGTTCCAGTACTGGTTCTTATGTTGGTTCCAGTATTGGTTCTTATGTTGGTTCCAGTACTGGTTCTTAGTTGGTTCCAGTACTGGTTCTTAGTTGGTTCCAGTACTGGTTCTTAGTTGGTTCCAGTACTGGTTCTTATGTTGGTTCCCGTACTGGTTCTTATGTTGGTTCCAGTACTGGTTCTTATGTTGGTTCCAGTATTGGTTCTTATGTTGGTTCCAGTACTGGTTCTTATGTTGGTTCCAGTACTGGTTATTAGTTTGTTCCAGTACTGGTTCTTAGTTGGTTCCAGCACTGGTTCTCATTTGGTTCCATTACTGGTTCCAGTACTGGTTCTTAGTTGGTTCCAGTACTGGTTCTTAGTTGGTTCCCGTACTGGTTCTTAGTTGGTTCCAGTACTGGTTCTTAGTTATTTCCGGTACTGGTTCTTAGTTGGTTCCCGTACTGGTTCTTATGTTGGTTCCCGTACTGGTTCTTATGTTGGTTCCAGTACTGGTTCTTATGTTGGTTCCAGTACTGGTTCTTATGTTGGTTCCAGTACTGGTTCTTAGTTGGTTCCAGTACTGGTTCTTATGTTGGTTCCAGTACTGGTTCTTAGTTGGTGCCAGTACTGGTTCTTGTGTTGGTTCCCGTATTGGTTCTTAGTTGGTTCCGGTACTGGTTCTTATGTTGGTTCCAGTACTGGTTCTTATGTTGGTTCCAGTACTGGTTCTTAGTTGGTTCCCGTACTGGTTCTTAGTTGGTTCCAGTACTGGTTCTTAGTTGGTTCCAGTACTGGTTCTTAGTTGGTTCCAGTACTGGTTCTTATGTTGGTTCCCGTACTGGTTCTTATGTTGGTTCCAGTACTGGTTCTTATGTTGGTTCCAGTACTGGTTCTTATGTTGGTTCCAGTACATGTTCTTATGTTGGTTCCAGTACTGGTTCTTAGTTGGTTCCAGCACTGGTTCTCATTTGGTTCCATTACTGGTTCCAGTACTGGTTCTTAGTTGGTTCCAGTACTGGTTATTAGTTTGTTCCAGTACTGGTTCTTAGTTGGTTCCAGCACTGGTTCTCATTTGGTTCCATTACTGGTTCCAGTACTGGTTCTTAGTTGGTTCCAGTACTGGTTCTTAGTTGGTTCCAGTACTGGTTCTTAGTTGGTTCCAGTACTGGTTCTTAGTTGGTTCCAGTACTGGTTCTTAGTTGGTTCCAGTACTGGTTCTTAGTTGGTTCCAGTACTGGTTCTTATGTTGGTTCCCGTACTGGTTCTTATGTTGGTTCCAGTACTGGTTCTTATGTTGGTTCCAGAACTGGTTCTTATGTTGGTTCCAGTACTGGTTCTTATGTTGGTTCCAGTACATGTTCTTATGTTGGTTCCAGTACTGGTTCTTATGTTGGTTCCAGAACTGGTTCTTATGTTGGTTCCAGTACTGGTTCTTATGTTGGTTCCAGTACTGGTTCTTAGTTGGTTCCAGTACTGGTTCTTATGTTGGTTCCAGTACATGTTCTTATGTTGGTTCCATTACTGGTTATTAGTTTGTTCCAGTACTGGTTCTTAGTTGGTTCCAGCACTGGTTCTCATTTGGTTCCATTACTGGTTCCAGTACTGGTTCTTAGTTTGTTCCAGTACTGGTTCTTAGTTGGTTCCAGTACTGGTTCTTAGTTGGTTCCAGTACTGGTTCTTAGTTGGTTCCCGTACTGGTTCTTAGTTGGTTCCAGTACTGGTTCTTAGTTGGTTCCAGTACTGGTTCTTAGTTGGTTCCAGTACTGGTTCTTAGTTGGTTCCAGTACTGGTTCTTAGTTGGTTCCAGTACTGGTTCTTATGTTGGTTCCCGTACTGGTTCTTATGTTGGTTCCAGTACTGGTTCTTATGTTGGTTCCAGTACTGGTTCTTATGTTGGTTCCAGAACTGGTTCTTATGTTGGTTCCAGTACTGGTTCTTATGTTGGTTC
Source organism: Lophius americanus (assembly GCA_037951165.1). Taxonomy (NCBI): domain Eukaryota; kingdom Metazoa; phylum Chordata; class Actinopteri; order Lophiiformes; family Lophiidae; genus Lophius; species Lophius americanus. The sequence continues at coordinate 250,763 of JBBDHG010000243.1, forward strand.
CAGTACTGGTTCTTAGTTGGTTCCAGTACTGGTTCTTATGTTGGTTCCAGTACATGTTCTTATGTTGGTTCCAGTACTGGTTATTAGTTTGTTCCAGTACTGGTTCTTAGTTGGTTCCAGCACTGGTTCTCATTTGGTTCCATTACTGGTTCCAGTACTGGTTCTTAGTTGGTTCCAGTACTGGTTCTTAGTTGGTTCCAGTACTGGTTCTTAGTTGGTTCCAGTACTGGTTCTTAGTTGGTTCCAGTACTGGTTCTTAGTTGGTTCCAGTACTGGTTCTTAGTTGGTTCCAGTACTGGTTCTTATGTTGGTTCCGGTACTGGTTCTTATGTTGGTTCCAGTACTGGTTCTTATGTTGGTTCCAGAACTGGTTCTTATGTTGGTTCCAGTACTGGTTCTTATGTTGGTTCCAGTACTGGTTCTTAGTTGGTTCCAGTACTGGTTCTTATGTTGGTTCCAGTACATGTTCTTATGTTGGTTCCATTACTGGTTATTAGTTTGTTCCAGTACTGGTTCTTAGTTGGTTCCAGCACTGGTTCTCATTTGGTTCCATTACTGGTTCCAGTACTGGTTCTTAGTTGGTTCCAGTACTGGTTCTTAGTTGGTTCCAGTACTGGTTCTTAGTTGGTTCCAGTACTGGTTCTTAGTTATTTCCGGTACTGGTTCTTAGTTGGTTCCCGTACTGGTTCTTATGTTGGTTCCAGTACATGTTCTTGTGTTGGTTCCCGTACTGGTTCTTATGTTGGTTCCAGTACTGGTTCTTATGTTGGTTCCCGTACTGGTTCTTATGTTGGTTCCAGTACTGGTTCTTAGTTGGTTCCAGTACTGGTTCTTAGTTGGTTCCAGTACTGGTTCTTATGTTGGTTCCAGTACTGGTTGTTATGTTGGTTCCCGTACTGGTTCTTATGTTGGTTCCAGTACTGGTTCTTATGTTGGTTCCAGTACTGGTTCTCATGTTGGTTCCCATACTGGTTCTTATGTTGGTTCCAGTACTGGTTCTTATGTTGGTTCCAGTACTGGTTCTTATGTTGGTTCCCGTACATGTTCTTGTGTTGGTTCCCGTATTGGTTCTTAGTTGGTTCCGGTACTGGTTCCTGTCCTAACCTTGTGATTCCTCATGTTTGCCGTCTGCAGACTGTATCGAGGACCAGTACCTGTTTGGACGGGACTCAAAGTGTAACTACGTCCTAGATGATCCAAAAGACCGAGAGCGGTTCAGAATCTACAGCAAGAAGCACTTCAGGATCTACAGGGTGAGGTCACTTCCTGTTTCCTGTCGGTTGCGTTCGGCCGGTGCGGCGCTGACGATGTGTGTGCGTCTGTCAGGAGGGGAGCGAGGTCTTCGTGGTGGACTACAGCAACAACGGGACCTTCATCGACGGGGTGAAGGTCGGGAAGGACAAGAAGTATCCTCTGGTCAACAACGCCGTGGTCGCTCTGTCCGAACAGAGGAACAAAGGTCAGAGACAGAGGGGCGGAGTTAGTTCTGTCCTCCGTCAGCGGCCGGCGCTCACGTTCTCCTCCTGTCTCCAGTCTTTGTCTTCGTGGACCTGATGTCAGACGACCAGACCAGTTTACCCCGAGAACTTCGGGAGAAGTACCTGCTGAGTCGACGGATCGGCAGGTACGTCCGACACGGACGACGTCTCTCACGCGTCTAGATCGTTGTCTCCTCAACATTCTGACTCTTCCCGGTGCGATGATGATGTCACTTCCTGTGTCCTCTGCTCCAGCGGGGTGTGTGGGGAGGTCCGACTGGCCTTCCAGAGGTCCACCTGCACAAAGTTTGCTGTGAAGATAATCAACAAGAAGAACTTTCAGTCTGAGGGGGTGAGTCATGTGACCTGCTGCTCCCCGGAGGAGGCAGCGCACCTCCTTCCCTCCTCCCTCCTTCCCTCCTTCCCTCATCCCTCCTTCCCTCCTCCCTCCTTCCACCCTTCCTCCTTCCCTCCTCCCACCCTTCCCCCTCCCTCCTTCCCTGCTTCCCTCCTCCCTCCCTGTGATGGATGTAGCCGGGGGTAAAAACTACAAACATGGCGTCGGACCGTGTCGGAGATGAAATCACGTGATCTGCTCTTGTCCAATCACAGACGGCAACGCGAAACGCCAAGACAGAGATCGAGATTCTGCAGAGAGTCGACCACGTGAGTGAAGAAGAGGAGGAGCATCTTTACGGACTGCTCCTTCATCTGCTCATCTCCTCCTTCCTCTCTCTGTCTCCTGCAGCCTTGTCTCATCAGGACGGTGGATTTCTATCAGACGGAGGAAAGTTACTACATCGTGTTGGAGCTGTGAGTTCATCTACCTGTCTGTCTACCTGTCTGTCTACCTGTCTGTCTCTCAGGATGGAGGGGGGTTACCTGTCTTTTTACCTGTCTGTCTACCTGTCTGTCTCTCAGGATGGAGGGGGTTACCTGTCTTTTTACCTGTCTGTCTACCTGTCTGTCTCTCAGGATGGAGGGGGTTACCTGTCTGTCTACCTGTCTGTCTCTCAGGATGGAGGGGGGTTACCTGTCTTTTTACCTGTCTGTCTACCTGTCTGTCTCTCAGGATGGAGGGGGGTTACCTGTATTTTTACCTGTCTGTCTACCTGTCTGTCTCTCAGGATGGAGGGGGGGTTACCTGTCTTTTTACCTGTCTGTCTACCTGTCTGTCTCTCAGGATGGAGGGGGGTTACCTGTCTTTTTACCTGTCTGTCTACCTGTCTGTCTCTCAGGATGGAGGGGGGGTTACCTGTCTTTTTACCTGTCTGTCTACCTGTCTGTCTCTCAGGATGGAGGGGGTTACCTGTCTTTTTACCTGTCTGTCTACCTGTCTGTCTCTCAGGATGGAGGGGGTTACCTGTCTGTCTACCTGTCTGTCTCTCAGGATGGAGGGGGGTTACCTGTCTTTTTACCTGTCTGTCTACCTGTCTGTCTCTCAGGATGGAGGGGGGTTACCTGTATTTTTACCTGTCTGTCTACCTGTCTGTCTCTCAGGATGGAGGGGGGTTACCTGTCTTTTTACCTGTCTGCCTACCTGTCTGTCTCTCAGGATGGAGGGGGGGTTACCTGTCTTTTTACCTGTCTGTCTACCTGTCTGTCTCTCAGGATGGAGGGGGGTTACCTGTCTTTTTACCTGTCTGTCTACCTGTCTGTCTCTCATGATGGAGGGGGGTTACCTGTCTTTTTACCTGTCTGTCTACCTGTCTGTCTCTCAGGATGGAGGGGGGTTACCTGTCTTTTTACCTGTCTGTCTACCTGTCTGTCTCTCAGGATGGAGGGGGTTACCTGTCTTTTTACCTGTCTGTCTACCTGTCTGTCTCTCAGGATGGAGGGGGTTACCTGTCTTTTTACCTGTCTGTCTACCTGTCTGTCTCTCAGGATGGAGGGGGGGGAATTGTTCCAGAGAGTTAAATCACAGCAGCAGCTTAAAGAGTCGGTGGCCAAACTTTACTTCTACCAGATGCTGCGAGCCGTTCAGGTGAGTCTGTTTGTGAGGTAACCAGGACGACGCCCGACTACAGGTAACTGTGTGTGTGTGTGTGTGTGTGTGTGTGTAGTATCTCCACAGTAAGGGGATCATCCACAGAGACCTGAAACCAGAGAACGTCTTGCTGTCGTCGCAGGACGACGTTTGTCTCATCAAGGTATGATCGTCATCATGAGGTCACTTCCTGTTGGCAGCAGGTGGCGCTGCCTCCGTAACCGTCACTCTGTGTCTTTTAGGTGACGGACTTCAACCAGTCCAGGATCCTGGAGGAGACCCTGCTGATGAGGACCCTGTGTGGGACCCCCTCCTACCTGGCCCCCGAGGTCTTCACTCAGGCGTCCACCACAGGATACGGCCTCGCCGTGGACGTCTGGAGCCTCGGCGTCCTGCTCTTCGTCTGGTAGGTTCGCCTGCCTGTCTGTCTGTCTGTCTCACCTCCTGTTCTCGCCCGCCTGTTTAATCTCCTGTTTCTGTCTGTCTGTACACCTGTCTGTCTCTCAGCCTGGGCGGTTACCCTCCGTTTCATGAGGACTTCGGTCAAGGCTCCATCACAGACCAGATCATTCGTGGAGAATTCACGATGGTTCCCTACAAGTGGCGAAACGTCTCTGACCAAGGTACACCTCCAGACCGCCACCCACCTGTCCTGTGACATCACAGGATGCCAAACCTTAGCCGCCATTACAGAGAAGGTGCGTCGTGTCTCTGGATTTAGGGGACAATTAGGACAGAGGGAGGACTTGTGGGATTGTATGAGGAGGTCAGCAGGAGTCTCCATGGACTATGATGTTGGTGGAGGAGAACCTGGCGAGCTGGAGGTATGAAGGTCGGTTGCAGCGAGACAGAATACATGTGTGTGAATGAAAGGGAGACAGGAGGAGTAGAGGTTGAGGAGTTATCTGTGACAGATGAGGAGCAGCAGGAGTGAAGGGAAAGGTTTCCAAGATGGAGGTGAGAGAAGTTCTGCTGGATGGTTTAGAGACGGTGCTTCTGGTTCTGAGCAGAAGACAGGAGGCAGAGATGAAGATGTTCAGATGTTCTCTGGGAGTGAGGAGGAAGGACAGGAGTAGAAAGGAGACATCAGAGGGACAGTCCAGGTCAGAAGTCCTGGAGACAAAGTCAGAGAGGACAGACTGAGATGGTTCTGACCCGTGAAGAAGAGGGATAGTGGATCTACTGGTAGAAGGATGCTGGAGATGGAGCTGCAGGCAGGAGAAGAAGGGGAGGAGCAGAGAGGAGGTTTCTGGAGGTGGGGAGAGAAGACATGCAGTTGGTTGGTGTGACAGAGGAAGATGAATTGCAGTGGAGACCTTAATGGGAACAGCAAGAAGAATAAAGAAACAACTATAATCATAGACTAGTACTGTCTTGTATGCAGTAGTACTGTCTTGTATGCAGTAGTACTGTCTTGTATGCAGTAGTACTGTCTTGTATGCAGTAGTACTGTCTTGTATGCAGTAGTACTGTCTTGTATGCAGTAGTACTGTCTTGTATGCAGTAGTACTGTCCTGTATGCAGTAGTACTGTCTTGTATGCAGTAGTACTGTCTTGTATGCAGTAGTACTGTCTTGTATGCAGTAGTACTGTCTTGTATGCAGTAGTACTGTCTTGTATGCAGTAGTACTGTCTTGTATGCAGTAGTACTGTCTTGTATGCAGTAGTACTGTCCTGTATGCAGTAGTACTGTCTTGTATGCAGTAGTACTGTCTTGTATGCAGTAGTACTGTCTTGTATGCAGTAGTAGTACTGTCTTGTATGCAGTAGTACTGTCTTGTATGCAGTAGTACTGTCTTGTATGCAGTAGTACTGTCTTGTATGCAGTAGTACTGTCTTGTATGCAGTAGTACTGTCTTGTATGCAGTAGTACTGCAGTACTAGTATGTGTTTCCGTGACTACAGCGAAGGATGTGGTGAGGAAGATGCTGGTTGTTGATCCCAGGACGAGGATGACGATAGAAGAGACTCTGCATCATCCCTGGTTACAGGTAACTACTGCACTCTTGTATTAGTACAACCATCTACTGCAGTAGTACTGCAGTAGTACTGCAGTACTTTGTACCGACTCTCCTTCTTGTAGGACGTGACGATGCTGCAGGCGGCCCACCGCCTCATGTACCCCGACGCCGTTTCCACGGTAACACAGACAAACATTCTGTCATGTCTCTCACTAGCTGCTCTTCATCGCACTAACCTCTGACTCCTCCCCCAGGAGGAGGAAGAGGCGGGGTCAGCCAGCAGGAAACGAGGACGTGATGAAGACGAGGAGGAACCTCTGACCAAAAGAAGCAAGGCCCCGCCCCCTTCCCCACTGTAGACAAATCAGACTCAGCTATTGGTCGGGTCACATTTCTCGACGCGTTGTAAATACATTTTCTAATGTTTCCTAATAAAGTTATTTTCACTGATTACCTGGTGGTCGTGGAAACAGTGAGATCAAAGACACGGAGATCAAAGACACGGACAAAAGAAAGTTCAATTACATTCTATTTATTTTTCTTCATGTCGTTAAATTATTCTGACTCTCATAGAAATATTAATAAACGTAGTTTGGTCTCACCCCCTGTGTCTCAACCGTCTGTCTCACCCCCCTGTGTCTCAACCGTCTGTCTCGCCCCCCTGTGTCTCACCCCCTGTGTCTCAACCGTCTGTCTCGCCCCCCTGTGTCTCAACCGTCTGTCTCACCCCCCTGTGTCTCAACCGTCTGTCTCGCCCCCCTGTGTCTCACCCCCTGTGTCTCAACCGTCTGTCTCGCCCCCCTGTGTCTCACCCCCTGTGTCTCAACCGTCTGTCTCGCCCCCCTGTGCCTCACCCCCTGTGTCTCACCCGTCTGTCTCGCCCCCCTGTGCCTCACCCCCTGTGTCTCACCCGTCTGTCTCGCCCCCCTGTGTCTCACCCCCTGTGTCTCACCCGTCTGTCTGATTCAAACCTTACATGTTAGATTCTTTTGAAGATTAAAAAAGAAGTCATCATCCATTGTTTTCGTCTCTGGGCTCTATTGCTGATTGGCTCCGCCTACTGTCAGGCTGTGGGTGTTTCTCGGCCCCGCCCCTCTGTGCCGACGTCACAGCCTGGCTTTGCGGCGGTCTCTGACGGCGTAAAGGACGGCGTGAGCTCGCTCAAAGGACTCTCCAACGGCGGACTGGACTCTGCTACTCCAGCGCTGCAGCAGGGGACGCTGCTGCAGGACGTCTCTGCCTCCACCCAGCGGCTGTAGGGACACACTGAGCATGCTCAGAGCGGCGCTCCACCAGCAACATCAACTACGTGAGGTGACCAATCAGTGCACTTCACCTGCGTGAGCTCACAGACGGCGAGCAGGTCGGCCACGGTGATGTCATCACCACAGAGGAACGGCTGTCGGCGCAGAAACATGGACTCCAGTTTGTCCAGAGTGTCGTCCAGCTGAGAGAGCGCACGAATCAAACGCCCCTCGTCCACCGCGGAGCCAGACATGGACGGGACGAGCACCTGACACAGACGGGTGGAGACAAACTAAGTTTTTGCTCAGAGACATCGTCGTGTCCACGTGTGGCGGCGAGTACCTCCAGTATGAAGACTTTGGCGGCGTGCGGCCGCGTGTTGCTGTGATGCCAGGCGGTGTATTCGTCCACCCGTGCTCGTCTCTCCGGTTGCCGTGGATACCAGTGCTCCGGGATGTCCTCCTTAGTCGCCAGGTACTTCAGGATGGCATCGCTGAAAAACAAGGATACAGATATTAAAAGATAAAAAAGGTTGACCCGTTGAAGTGAACCGGGTCAGGGCGGACGAACCTCTCCGTGAGGACAAAGCCGTTGTCCACCAGGACCGGAACTTTCTGCATTGGGTTCAGCCGGGTGAAGTCTGGAGTCTTGTTCTCTTCTGCAGATATCAAACAAAACCCGTTCAGATATCAGACACTTTAATCGTCCTGAATGTTTCTGAGCGACACGCCTGGATCTCTGAGAGGTGACCCCCGAAAACGCCATCATCACGCCGTCATCATCATCACGACATCATCACGTCATCATCATCACATCATCACGTCATCATCATCACAACATCATCACGACGACATCATCACGTCATCATCATCACAACATCATCACGACGACATCATCACGTCATCATCATCACGACATCATCATTACAACATCATCACGACACCGACATCATCACGTGATGATGATGATGATTTCAGTCTTCGGCCTATACAGAGACTCACGGCTCCATCTAGTATTAAAATAGAACTCTTTAATACACAATCTCCCACAAACAAACCATGTCTCGTACATGAGACCATCCTGGACCAGTGTCTACACGTGATGTGTCTTACAGAACCCTGGAAACACCCAGATGTTTCTTCTGTCCTGAATGAGACCCGTCCCGCTGCTACTGTTACCTCCAGAACCGACTGTCTGTCATCCAACGCAGTGATTTGGACGTGTCTCACTGTCCCTCCCTCAGATCTCTTCTTTTAATGACGGTCATTTAATTGTAAGCTGCTTCTCTCCATGACCATAAATCTAATCTACCGACCATATATATATATATATATATCTATAGATATCTATCTATCTATCTATCTATCTTTCTATATCTATATATCTATATCTATAGATAGATAGATATCTATAGATATCTATCTATATCTATCTATAGATAGATATCTATAGATAGATATCTATAGATATTCTCCTTGACCCTGGGATCCGTCTTCACCGCCTACATCACACCACTGGATTCACTGCCATCGCCCTAAACTGGTTTCAATCCTACTTCACTGAACGCCATTATCTGGGTCGAAGTTCTCTGGGTCAGAGGTCAGGAGAGCCTCTTTACACGGGCTGGTTAGAGCATTGACTAGTTAGTTAGTTAACTAAGTTAGTTAACTATAGAGGGCTTTAGTTAGTTAACTAAGTTAGTTAACTAAGTTAGTTAACTATAGAGGGCTTTAGTTAGTTAACTAAGTTAGTTAACTAAGTTAGTTAACTATAGAGGGCTTTAGTTAGTTAACTAAGTTAGTTAACTATAGAGGGCTTTAGTTAGTTAACTAAGTTAGTTAACTATAGCGGCTTTAGTTAGTTAACTAGCGGCTGACCTTTCCTCAGCGCGACGGTCCGGACTGTGTGCGGGATCTTGTTGCAGTCCAGAAGGATCCGAACCGCCCGGCAGGGCTGCGACAGGAGGTCCAGGTAGACCTCCAGACACCGGGCTGATGTCATGAGGAGAAAATCGGATTTAAAGGAGTGGAGAGAAGAAAATAAAAGACGGTGGAATTATTTCGGTGCGGAGTGATGACGCTGTTCTTCTGCGACCCCGCTGCCAAATCTCGCGAGAGAAACTCGGAGGAGAGATTGGAGAAGGGGAGACAGGTCAGGAGAGAAGGGGAGACAGGTCAGGAGAGAAGGGGAGACAGGTTGCTGCGTGAAAGCAGTTCTTTATGTATATAAATATATTTATGTATAATAAACAAACACTTGTGTATTTATATATGTATACATGTATAATATACACACGTGTCTACTTGTATACATCCTGGATCTTCGTCCTCCGCTGGTCCGGTACCAGTCACACCTACGATCCATCCGCGGACCAGGTTGTTTGTTATGGACCTTCCTAAGGACCAGTTTGGTTTGGATCAAGCCGACCGTTTCTCCGGATCACGGCCCTCCAGGTTCTCCATCGGTACCAACATGGGCGTTGAAGATCCATAGAACCCGGACTGGAACCCAGGAGCCACAGACTCCGAGAAGGTCCGATACTCTGAACCACTGGTCGGTGCGTCGGCCCAGACCACCAATCCATCACTCCGTCAGCAGATTTCCAAAATAAAATCAAGAATCTGTCTGCAGATTTTTCAAATTAAGATCTTGAATTTGGTGGCAGATTTTCACAATAAAACGTCCCCTGTCTATAATACCGGTTTTAAAGCAGCGCCCTGAACTTCCTGTCTGCTTCTGGTGATGCATTGTCGGAATAATAAACTGTTCCCTGACCGGGAATCGAACCCGGGCCGCGGCGGTGAGAGCGCCGAATCCTGACCACTAGACCACCAGGGAGGTGTCCGAGGACCTCAAGGGTCTTGAATCTGAGTGTTCTGGACAGGAAGTGGTTCAGGTTCCTTCGCGTTGTCACAAATGTTCAAAATCAAATTGTCAACAGACTGTCAAAGTAAAATTATAACTGCGTCAGCAGGTTTTCATAATAAAATCATTAATCTTGATTCATATTTTCAAAAATAAATTCTAAATCTGAGCGGATTTTAAAACATTAAGGTCATGAATCTGTTGGCAGATTTTCAAAGTAAAATGATTATCTGTTTTCAGATTTTAACATACGGGGATTTCCAAAATAAAATAACCACCCTGCTGGCAGACTGCCAAAATAAAATCAAGATTGTCAGCGAACCTTTTTCCACGTCTTGATTCCTCGCTGTCATTAAACTTGGATGATCTGGCAGGGGAGGGGGGTCGTCCTCTTCCACAGACACGGAACCCGGAGGGGGACATCCGGTCCACCAGCCCAAGCAATCAATGGGGTTCCGGACGTTAGCTAGCTAATGCTAGCTCCTGCCCCAGATCCTTCTCCGTCATTCATTATCCAAAATTAAAACTCAACTCAGACCAACAGTAAAGTTTAACTCTGACGTCACAGGAACCTTTGTCTTCACTTGTTCCTACCCGGACTCACCTGCGGACACACCGTTGCTATTGGATTCAGCGTCAGGCTAACTAACGGATAGGAGAGAGATCATAGGTTTTCCCGGTTTGAGGTAGTGACGTCAGAACGAATCTCAACTTACTGCGTGGTTTATTCGCGCTGTGTTGTTGTCGCCAGATCCGGATCTGGATCAGGATCCGGATTAATTAAACCTCAGAGAGCTGAGATCAGCGGTTCGTTAGCCACCAGCGGCTAACCGACGGTAACGGTTGCGGTTAACGGGAACATGTAGCTTCAGAGCCGGAGCCGAGAAGATCATGAAGAGGAGGAAACACGGAGGTTGTCTTCTTCTCATGATCTTCTCTTTAGGGGTAACCAACTGCATGTCCTCTATCTCTGCAGAAACCTCCTCTTTGCTCCTCCCCTTCTCCTCCTGCCTGCAGCTCCATCTCCATCATCTTCTAACAGTAGATCCACTATCCCTCCTCTTCTTCACGGGTCAGAACCATCTCAGTCTGTCCTCTCTGACTTTGTCTCCAGGACGTCTCACCTGGACTGTCCCTCTGATGTCTCCTTTCTAATCCTGTCCTTCCTCTCACTCCATGAGAACATCTGAACATCTTCATCTCTGCCTCCGGTCTTCTGCTCAGAACCTCCATCTTGGAAACCTTTCTCTTCACTCCTGCTGCTCCTCTTCTGTCACAGATAACTCCTCACACTCCTCCCCACAGCTCCTTCTGTTCTTCTCCATCAGCGCTCTCAGAGCAAACGTCTCACCTGTAGTTCCTCCTCAGCATGAATCCATCCTGCTGCTCAGATCCTCTCCTCATCGTCTCCACAGAACATTAATGGACCGGTCAGAACCGTTCGGATGTCAGTTACTATGGTTACAAACTAGAACTCCTCTTTCAGAGCAAACACATCATTTGACCTCTGACCTTTGGTGCTCTTTCCCACCAGTTCCAGTTCTGACTTCCAGCACTCTGACCCCATTTTTATGCACCAGGTTCTGCTCGACTGAGATGGACCAGGACCTGAGCGGTTCTGGACTGGGCCGGGCTGGTCGTTCGGTCCGTGGAACGGCGACACCTGCAACATGTCGGACCCTGATCTCGTAAAAGAGACCCCCGGTTTGGGCCGGCTCCCCCTGGCGGAGAAGGCCCAGTCGGAAGCCTTTGCCCGGTTGCGGTACCGGGACACGTCCCTGCTGATCTGGCAGCAGCAGCATCAGGAGCAGGAGACGGCGCCGCCCACCACCTACCTGAACCGCAGTCAGTCGGCCTGGTACAGCAGCTTCGGGAACCGGGCCGTCCTGGTCCGGGACAGGAGCGGTCTGGAGGACGCAGAGGGACGATCCAGGATCTGCAGCGTCATGTAGACCAGAACCAGAGACCTGAACACTGATTCTATTGAAACCAGTCAAGGATTTAAGACCGACTTCAAACCTGCCGGTTCTTCTTTAGTCAGAGATCCAGTTTGGACTTAAGACCTTCTAGAACATCAGAACCCACCACAGGAGAGCCCACGGTCAAGGAGGACTGTACACCATGGTGCATTCAGGGACCTCCGATTGTTGTTGACGGGAATTGTGGGAAATGAGTTTGACGTGAAGCAGTTTGAGTTTGTCTCCAGAATTTAGCTGCAACAATTAAAAAAGTCAAAACCCAATATTTTATCAACCGTTTCGTTTTCATGAAAGAACCATGTGACCAGTCCAGAACCAGAGTCCAGGGGTGTTCTTCAGAACGCAGGTGGAGGGAGACTCTGGCTTTGTTAAACCCGAGATGAGGGGAAACTTGAGTTTTCTGTTCCAGAGAGCGAACTTAGTTAAACTCTGACCTGCTGGCTGCCAGGTTTTCTTCAAGAAAGCCTGAGTTTGTTCCTGACTCCGTCAGACGTGACCTGTCCGTCAAACATCTGTCACATTCTAGACGGACGTCTGGAGAGGACCGAGACCCAGACTAGATTTATTAACTCAGAGTTAGACTCTGATCAAAGCTGAGCTTGGATAAACTCCGTTAGTCAAACTCACTTTCTGAAATGAACAATCAGTCCAATATGTTGGCGGCATCTGACCTGAAAGAACATTAGCATGTTAGCTAATGTTAGCTCCTCTCTGCATATTAGCTAAAATTAGCTTTGATAGTGGACAACAGCTGCTGACGTTAATTTGGAAGAACACCGCGCCGAACGAAGCTGTTAATATAACAAGCCAACAAGCTAATGTTAGCATTTAGCATAGCAATGAGAGTCGTTGAGTCAGTTTACGAGTTTATTTATGAAAACAAAGGAACTCAGAAAATAAGGATCCCGTTTGAGTTTAATTACATCAAGAATTCACTGCTTGGTTTCCGTCGGTTGTCGCCTCGCTAACCTCAGACGCTACTATACAGCTACTATACAGTGCTCAAACATACGGAAGAAAGAACGTACGGCCGGAGTGCATGCAAATACATAAAATCACTTTTCCTTTTTCTTATTAAAATACAAAAATTAACTAGAAGCATCAACGCTCGACCATCAACTAAAAACAAACAGGAGGGATACAGTGGCAACCGGCTGTCCGTCACACCTGGGGGGGCGGAGCTTTAGACCAAATGCCTGAAATTAAAATTTAGTTTCCTTCTCCGTGACCAGAACGATTTTCATCCGTCCTACTGAAATAAAACAGAAAATGAGCTCAGGATCATTTTCTGTGGTCAGGTGATCAGATCTGAGCCAATCAGTGAAGCCAGATTCAAGGTGGGTGTAGAACTAACCGACGGCTCCGCCTCCACCTCAGCACCTGACAGTGATCAGCCTCGCACGGACCAATCAGAGCAGAGAACTGTTCCAAGGGTGGTTCCACCATGTTCCACCAGGCACCCATCAGAACCACTGCTCCAACATTCTGGAAGCTAACTGGTGCTAAATGCTAACACCATAAGAATAATGGCTACTCATGAAGCAACGGAGCAGAACCTTCTTAAATGGGGGGCAGTTTGGGCTCAGAGTTGGTCTTTGTGGGGGCGTGTCTTACCATTTGAGTGTCTTACTGGTGATTTTATTTTGGGGGGGAGAATAAAGACGTTTTGGTGAAGAAACCTTACTAGACACAAACGAGTTCAGCACAACCTGGAAAATAAAATACAAATAAAGGACATGTAGTGTTAAAAAAAATAAAGCGTTCCTCTGCTGACAGCCGGGTTGGGGGGGGGGGGGGGGGGGGGGGATGTGATCAGAACCTGACCCCTCCTAACCGCTGCTCACCCCAGGGGCAGCCAGTAGGCCGTGGGTTTGTTTCAGATTCAGAAACTTGTTGCAGAGAAACGAAACATCTGATCTGTTTTCACGCAGTTAAAAAAACTTAAAACTCCTCAGAGAAAAATCTAAACATTTTAAATGTCAACAAGGAGAAACTGACGGATTCTAGCAACTCAGACGACGCAGAACCACCGACACCCCAGGAGCGAGGGTCCGGTGCTGCGTTGGCACCAGGCGCCTCGATGGTCGTCGGAGCTAAGGTCAAATAACCCTCGCTAACGCTAGCTGCCTTCGGCTAACGGCGGCGGGTCGCATCGTTCCATCGTGGCGAGTAACCGCCCTCCTGGTTCTGTCTGCAGCAAGGTTCCGGCCTCATCTGAGCGTCACGCGATGAGATGTTCTGGTCCAGTAGGGGCCGGCGGCCCCGGACCGTCCCACAGACAACAGACCTGGAACGTCGCTCTCATGAAGATGTCTGAAAGCATCGCGGCGGAGAAACCCGCGGAGGTGGCGTCCTCAGCTCCGTGTCGATGTGGAATGTTTTCAGGGGTTAAGGGTCACAGCCGGCCGTCCAAAAAAAGGAAGAAGAACAACGCCACAGTGTTCAGAGATCGCTACGACTCCCCCGCAGACAGACCGCCAGGGTGCCAGTCTCTCGCCACCGTCCCTCACCTGCTTCCTCTTCTGTCGGGAGTCGTTTCCTGCTTCTCTTGTGTTTGTGGTCCTCCAGAAAAAAAGACGACACTAGGAGCTAAAAAACAGGTCAGCCTATTTACATACAGTCTCCTCGTCTGGGCGTGTGTGAGCAGAAGTCCAGAGTGTGCATCTCCGTCTTGTGTGTGTGTGTGTGTGTGTTTGTCTGTGTGTGTGTATGTGTGTGTGTGTGTGTGTGTGTGGAGTGGTCAAATGTCTGTGTGTGTTCAGTAACGTGTGTTCAGTCTGTGTCCGAGGAAGAGGAGGTTCCTGTTGAGGAGCTGTCATCAGAGGAGGAAGAGGAGCTGCCACTCAGTCGACTAGCCCCGCCCCCAGAGGCCCCGCCTCCAGCTGCCTTCTCTGGAGAGAGAGAGAGAAAGAGAGAGAACTTTAATCCTTCTGTACTTTTATTACATACTGAAGAGTAAAGCTGTGATCCATTCCTGCTTTTCATGTCCAACAGGATTCTCGCCCTCTGATGTCACAATAATAGAATCCCATAAACCTACAAGCGCCAGGGCCCGCCTTTTAGCTCTGCCTTTCTTAGCACAGCTTTGACCAGGGGGGCGCATCACATGGTGTTCGTTTATTAAGACGATGTCATTAAACGCCCAGACCTACTGATGATGTCATTAAACGCCCAGACCTACTGATGATGTCATTAAACGATCAGACCTACTGATGTCATTAAACGCCCAGACCTACTGATGATGTCATTAAACGCCCAGACCTACTGATGATGTCATTAAACGATCAGACCTACTGATGATGTCATTAAACGGTCAGACTTACTGATGATGTCATCAAACGATCAGACCCACTGATGATGTCATTAAACACCCAGGCGTACTGATGATGTCATTGAGACCCATGAATGAGGTCATGACTTTGTGTTTTCAGCAGATACTCACGCAGGAGCTTCCTCTGCTTCTTCTGCAGGCAGGACTTGACGTAGCGCTCCAGCTCGCGGAGTGTAGAAGGTTTGAGGGTTTCAAAGTCGATCTCGATCTCGTCTGGGTTGGAGTCCCTCAGCGACGGCTCTCTGGACTGGATGATGTGGACCACGCGTCCAAGCTTCTCCCCCGGTAGCCGGTTAATATCCAGACTCAGTTGGCGCTTTTCGTCGTAGGACATGGGCAGAGATGACTCCTCGCCGTCGTCTCCGTTGGCAGAGCCTCCGCCGCCAGACGCCTTGCCGCCCTTCTTAGGTTGCCTGAAAGATGGAGAGGTGCTCACACTGTGCATTTGGAGAAACCAGAGCATTCGGAGTCGGTTCTCTTGCAATGGGGTCGTACCTCGTGGCCGTGACGGTGCTGTTGGCTTTTCTGGCCGGCGCTTTCTTCTGATTGGCCGGTTTAGGCTGCTGAGCAGCAGCCTTGGGTTTCTTCTCCTCCTCCACCTTTCCTTTGTTCCCTTTGTCCTTGTCCTTGTCTTTCTTCTTCTCCTTGTCTTTCTTCTCTTTCTTCTTCTTTGGCTTGCTGACGGGGGCCTGGGACAGGACAGCCAGCTGCTCGTGCACCGCCTTCAACTGGTAAAATACACTCATAATCAAAACCTCCACCTCTGAGCCACAGCCGCTCGCTAAACGTCACGTCATCAAATCTAGTCTGATATTTGAAGAGGAAGAAGATGAGGATGTTCTTGACCTGTGATTGGTCGGCAGCACCAACCTGCTCCTGAAGCTCGGCCAATCTGGTGGCCCGCTCCTCCTCTGAGTCTGACGATTCGTCGGAGGAGGAGTTGTTGCTGCTGTCGGAGGAGGCGGTGCTTTTACTGACCAGTGGAGTCGTAGACGGGACCGAAGCCTCCAGGCCTTCATCTGGGATTTTGGCAAAACGCATCTCAAACACGTCCTGCAGAGAGAGAAGATACTGAGTACAGCGAGCGCTGAGCCCGCGAGGAACCGCTGAGGTGGTTCTGGTGCGTTCGTACCTGCAGCTTGCGGGCCATGGCCACCACCTCGTGGTCCGGAGGGTTGTACTTGTAACAGTTGGAGAACATTAACCTGACGTCCGTGGCAAAACTCTGAGGATCGCCGTACTCGGCTTTGTCCATCTTTTTCTGTCAGAGAGATGTTAAACAAGTAGCATCAATGCTAACAGCTGCTGATACTGAAGTAGCATCAATGCTAGCAGGTGCTGACACAGATTTAGTATCAATGCTAACAGCTGCTGATGTAGCGCCAATGCTAACAGCTGTTAGCACGTAGGCTGATGTTAATGGCAGGTGTGGAGGTCATCACAGAGGAGACACCTCCTTTAAATAACCTACGATCCTACTGAGGTTATTAACGCTCTTATAACTATAATTATATTCAGACTTTAGGTCTTATGACTGTAGACGTAAAGTGCGTTATAAATGAAATGTATTATTATTATTATTATTATTATTATTAGACGTCTGGTCTATCAACGCCGTTCTCGCGCTCTACCGCCAGAAACCCTTCAGGAGGTTCTGGATCTTCTAGATATCTGAAACGGTCTAGGAGATACGGTCAGGCCAAAACCAGCGAGGGGACGGATGTAAGAGGGTTGAAAGGTTTCAGCCGCCAACACGCTGCTTAACCCTCGCCGATGCATCGAGGTTCTGAAGACAACTCTGTTCCATCGTAGGAAAAGAAAACAAGCAGCAGATTCTGAAACGACTTTTTAAAAAACGGTCCAACGCCTTAAAACCAGGAAGGACGGCGGCAAGTCCTGGTCCAGGAAGAAGATCCTGAAGGGTCCAGACGGAAAGAGAAATCTGAGGGCGCAAGATGAGCGGCAGGTAGACTCAAGGAAACCACTCATCGGTTGGGCCCGTCAGAACCAAGCTTGGATCGGTCTCTGGAGCGATGATGGTGAGTCCAAATGATGATCTGGGTTTGCGTCTGGTGGTCAGGTCCAGGTTCCAACGTGTATGAGCTCAGCTGATCACCTGAATGTACTGAATGACCCGGTTCCTCCATCAGGGGTGGACGGACCACCAGAGTCCGGACCTCAACCCCTTATAGAACCTTTGGGATGTGCTGAAGACTTGACGCAGCGGTCCGACTCTCCCGTCATCAGAACCGATGCCGCGGGGACGTGTGCCGTAACCAGAGCTTCAGGTCCGCCAAATATGAGAGTCAGACGTTTTAGTAAATAAATAGTTAAAGACCCTAAAGTTCATGAAAGGAACTATTTCAATTTAATTCATCTTTCATCGCAAGAAAAACATGTTTTAATAAATAAATCAGACAGACTTTGTCTTTTAGGCAGAGCGACAACCGGCAGCAGCTAGTAGCAGCCAGTAGCAGCTAGTAAGAGCTAGTAGCAGCCATTAGCGGCTAGTAGCAGCCAGTAGCAGCTAGTAGCAGCTAGAAGCAGCTAGTAGCAGCTAGTAGCAGCCAGAAAGCCCAGGGCCTCTCATCTCCTGGGTAATGGTTGAAGGGGTCGTTCTGCATGATGATGTCATAGGGAGGGTCTTACCCGGACGGTGCTGAGGTCCATGGGGTGTTTGATGATGTCATGGTAGTCGTGCAGCTCCAGAGCCTCGGCGTCCACCGGTTTGTAGAAGGGCCAGGCGTAGGCGGCGTGTTTCTTTGACAGCATCTCCTTGAGGATGGCGTCGCAGTGTTTCATCTGCTCGCCCAGCTTACCGCCCTTCCTCCCTCCGGCTACACCTCCGCCCGCTCCGACATCGCCCGCCGCCACCTCCTCTACCGTCTCCCTGCGGGTCTTGGCGGGGCGAGCGGCCGCCTCCCGGCGGGACGAGCCCAGTTTGGCCGGTTTGGCGTCCTGAGCGGACGGGGAGTCGGCCCGACCGGCAGAGATGGCGGAGGTGGTGGGGGTGGTGGTGTCAGCTTTCCTCTTCACACCTTTCTTCTGTTGAAGACAAGTGGGTGTCAGGACAGACGGACGCGAGGACAGAGAGACAGACGTGAGGACGGACGGCGCTAACGTGTACACACTCACGGTTACCTTGACGACGGGCTGTGCAGATGGCATCATGGTAGCCGGGGGCTGTGGGGTAACCACAGGGGGCGTGGTCTGGACAGGTGTGGGCGTGGTAGAGATGACAGGTGTCTGAGAAGGCGAGGGTGAGGGGTAGGAGGGGGGAGACGAGGCGGAGGACTCAGCCTGCTGACTCACTGAGAGAGAGACAGAGAGAGAGAGAAAAGTACTGAGTACTGGAGTGTAGTACTGTGCGTACTGGAGTGTAGTACTGTGCGTACTGGAGTGTAGTACTGTGCGTACTGGAGTGTAGTACTGTGAGTACTGGAGTGTAGTACTGTGAGTACTGGAGTGTAGTACTGTGAGTACTGGAGTGTAGTACTGTGAGTACTGGAGTGTAGTACTGTGAGTACTGGAGTGTAGTACTGTGAGTACTAAACTTGTCGCTCTAGTCTGGACTCTGATCCTCCATGAAAAAACGGTCTGATAGGAAGAACCGCCGGATACATGCAGTTGGGGCGGCTGTGGCTCAGTGGGTAGAGCGGCCGTCTCCCGATCGGAAGGTAGCCGGTTCAAATCCCACCAGGGTCTACTTGTCGTAGGGTCCTTGAGCAAGACCCTGAATCCTTAGCTCCCCGGGCGCTCCACAGGCTCCGCCCACTGCTCCCTCAGGGATGGGTCAAATGCAGAGAAGTAATTTCACTATGTTGTTCTGTGTGTGACTCTATGTGACTAATAAAGGAATCTTTCTACTACCCGTGTAGTACATATAGTACTAAATTTATCTGTAGCAGTTGTTGTAGTACTGGGGTGAGTACCTGTAGTACTGGGTGAGTACCTGTAGTACTACATTTACCTGTAGCAGTAGTTGTAGTACTGGGATGTGTACCTGTAATACTGGGATGAGTACCTGTAGTGCTGGGATGAGTACCTTTAGTACTTGGGTCAGTACCTTTAGTACTTGGGTCAGTACCTGTAATACTTGGGTCAGTACCTGTAATACTACGTTTACCTGTAGCAGTACCTGTGGTACTGAGGTGAGTACCAGTACCTGTAGTACTGGGTTCAGTACCTGTAGTACTGGGGTGAGTACCTGTAGTACTGCGTTTACCTGTGGCAGTATCTGTAGTACTGCGTTGAGTAACCATAGTAGTGGGGTGATTACCTTTAGTATTACGTTTACCTGTAGTACTGGGGTGAGTACCTGTAGTACTGGGCTGAGTACCTGTAGTACTACGTTTACCTGTAGGGGCAGCAGCAGGTTGTTTGGTCTTGTTCTTTCCTTTTGGCGCCGGCGGCAGAAGAGCTACTTCCTCTTGAGGCATCTGAGCGACCTTCTGGAGGAAGATCTTCTCTAGAGCCTGAGCCATCAGGACGATGTCATCTGTGGGCTGGAACCAAAAAACACCTGGTCACTTCACCGCCACACGATGATAGAAGGAACTATAAGTATTTCAAATCTGCACTATAAATGATTGTTAGGTAGTTTTTGTTGAGTCATTGCTCTCCCAACATCAAACACCCCCTACAAGAACGTCAGCTCTGTTGGTAGGTGTGTACTTATATACGCTTATACTTATATATAAATACATATATATACACAGATACACATATATATAAATACATATATATACACACACACACATATATATAAATACATATATATACACACATACACATATATATAAATACATATATATACACACACACACATATATATAAATACATATATATACACACACACACACACATATATAAATACATATATACATATATATACACATTTTTACATATATATATACATACATAAATATATATATATATACATATTTACATATTTACTTACATATGTGTGTAATGTGTATTTATTTACATGTATATGTATATACATATACAGACACATGTATATGTGTAAATCCATGTGTATATATATTTACATGTATATGTATATTTACATGTGTATATATTTACATGTATATGTGTATTTACATGTATATGTGTATATATTTACATGTATATGTATATATATTTACATGTATATGTATATATATTTACATGTATATGTGTATATATTTACATGTATATGTATATATATTTACATGTATATGTAAATATATTTACATGTATATGTGTATATATTTACATGTATATGTATATATATTGACATGTATATGTATTTACATGTATATATATTGACATGTATATGTATTTACATGTGTATATATTGACATGTATATGTGTATATATTTACATGTATATGTATATATATTGACATGTATATGTATTTACATGTATATATATTGACATGTATATGTATTTACATGTGTATATATTGACATGTATATGTGTATATATTTACATGTATATGTATATATATTGACATGTATATGTATTTACATGTATATATATTGACATGTATATGTATTTACATGTATATGTATTTACATGTATATGTGTATATATTTACATGTATATGTGTATTTATTTACATGTATATGTGTATATATTTACATGTATATGTGTATATATTTACATGTATATGTAAATATATTTACATGTATATGTGTATATATTTACATGTATATGTATATATATTGACATGTATATGTATTTACATGTATATATATTGACATGTATATGTATTTACATGTGTATATATTGACATGTATATGTGTATATATTGACATGTATATGTGTATATATTTACATGTATATGTATATATATTGACATGTATATGTATTTACATGTGTATATATTGACATGTATATGTGTATATATTTACATGTATATGTATATATATTGACATGTATATGTATTTACATGTATATATATTGACATGTATATGTATTTACATGTATATGTATTTACATGTATATGTGTATATATTTACATGTATATGTGTATTTATTTACATGTATATGTATATATATTTACATGTATATCCAAATATATTTACATGTATATGTATATAGATTTACATGTATATGTATATATATTTACATGTATATGTATTTACATGTATATGTGTATATATTTACATGTATATGTATATATATTTACATGTGTATATATTTACATGTATATGTATATATATTTACATGTATATGTATATATATTTACATGTATATGTGTATATATTTACATGTATATGTATATATATTTACATGTATATGTGTATATATTTACATGTATATGTGTATATATTTACATGTATATGTATATATATTTACATGTACATGTATATATATTTACATGTATATGTGTATATATTTACATGTATATGTGTATATATTTACATGTATATGTGTATATATTTACATGTATATGTATTTACATGTATATGTATATATATTTACATGTATATGTATATATATTTACATGTATATGTGTATATATTTACATGTATATGTGTATATATTTACATGTATATGTATATATATTTACATGTATATGTGTATATATTTACATGTATATGTATATATATTTACATGTATATGTATATATATTTACATGTATATGTGTATATATTTACATGTATATGTGTATATATTTACATGTATATGTGTATATATTTACATGTATGTGTATATATTTACATGTATGTGTATATATTTACATGTATATGTGTATATATTTACATGTATATGTATATATATTTACATGTATATGTATATATATTTACATGTATATGTGTATATATTTACATGTATATGTATATATATTTACATGTATATGTGTATATATTTACATGTATATGTGTATATATTTACATGTATATGTGTATATATTTACATGTATATGTATATATATTTACATGTATATGTGTATATATTTACATGTATGTGTATATATTGACATGTATATGTGTATATATTTACATGTATATGTATATATATTGACATGTATATGTATTTACATGTATATGTATTTACATGTATATGTGTATATATTTACATGTATATGTGTATTTATTTACATGTATATGTATATATATTTACATGTATATCCAAATATATTTACATGTATATGTATATAGATTTACATGTATATGTATATATATTTACATGTATATGTATTTACATGTATATGTGTATATATTTACATGTATATGTATATATATTTACATGTGTATATATTTACATGTATATGTATATATATTTACATGTATATGTATATATATTTACATGTATATGTGTATATATTTACATGTATATGTGTATATATTTACATGTATATGTATATATATTTACATGTATATGTGTATATATTTACATGTATATGTGTATATATTTACATGTATATGTATATATATTTACATGTACATGTATATATATTTACATGTATATGTGTATATATTTACATGTATATGTGTATATATTTACATGTATATGTGTATATATTTACATGTATATGTGTATATATTTACATGTATATGTGTATATATTTACATGTATATATATTTACATGTATATGTATATATATTTACATGTATATGTATATATATTTACATGTATATGTGTATATATTTACATGTATATGTGTATATATTTACATGTATATGTATATATATTTACATGTATATGTGTATATATTTACATGTATATGTATATATATTTACATGTATATGTGTATATATTTACATGTATATGTGTATATATTTACATGTATATGTGTATATATTTACATGTATATGTGTATATATTTACATGTATGTGTATATATTTACATGTATATGTGTATATATTTACATGTATATGTATATATATTTACATGTATATGTATATATATTTACATGTATATGTGTATATATTTACATGTATATGTATATATATTTACATGTATATGTGTATATATTTACATGTATATGTGTATATATTTACATGTATATGTATATATATTTACATGTATATGTGTATATATTTACATGTATGTGTATATATTTACATGTATATGTATATATATTTACATGTATATGTGTATACATCTATTGTTGATCCTGAAACCAGCTCAACATCAAAGTGTGTGGTCTGTTTACTGATCCTTTATTCAACCAGGACACAAACACTCTTCATCCCAGTGGTCGATGAAGAGTTCCAGTACTGGACACATTAATGGAGGATGACAGCGCTGGTCAGTTTCTGCCTGACGGAGTAACAAAGGATTTGACTGCTCCTCGTTCTTCATCAGTCCTGTGTGTGACAGCGCTGGGATCGCAGCAAACAAAGTCTGATTATCTGTAACACGCGGCGCCGGTCCGGTAGATTCGGTTCTGACGGACAACAAACCCCCGCTGATCAAACGTGGTTGAATCCTAGCCTCGTTTATGTCCCGGTTCACTCGCCATAACAAAACAAGCGCTTCAGGATTATCTCTTGTATTTGTATTTCTTTCTGAGCAGGAAGATAAATTCTACCTAAAGAGAAAATGTTCTTCAGCAACAAGCCATCAGTAGAAAAGCACCGATTCTGACCGACCCGATTTATCTTCTTCAAAGATTACAATCATGATGAACAAAGTGTTTTAAGAGCTCTTCTTTTGTAGGATTAGAGAGGAACCGAGGCTGCTGGGTATTGTGTGTGTGTTCTGAACTGTTGACGTGAACCTTCTCTACAACCGTCAGACATTTAGAAGTGAAGTAGAACTTCTTACGCCTCGTTCAGTCTGTTCTATGTTCTATGCGCTATGTTGGACTTCTGGGCTCTTGGCTGGCTCATACCTCCGGCTAGCTTTAGCCGCTCTGCTAACCTTAGCTTCTTGACTCTTGCTATGTTCATCGGGACAATTAAGTTCACTGTGCTGAACGTTTTTCCGAGGTTCTTCCTCCGCAGCTTAAATTGCGAGATCCCCGGCCGATTGTACATTTCATCGAACTAGGCCTCCCGGCGCCGATGGAGCGACGCACCTCTACCAGTAACGTGTGGTTTCCTGCGGTCCAGGTTTAATCCTCCTCGTCCACCAATGGACGACGTCCACACGTACTCGTCAGCATTCATCTTCTACTGTTGGTTTTTCTACCCTCAATGATTAACGTGTGGTTGCATTGGCCGGTAGCGCGCGGCGTGCGTTCCTACCTTGTTGTAGATGTAACAGTTGGTGAACATGGTGTTGAAGTCCTGCATGGCTTCACTGGCGCTCCAGTAATAATTGTTCTCCAGACGCTTTTTGATGGTTCCCATGTCCATCGGGTTCTTGATCACCTTGTGGTAGTCCTGGAAACGCAGACATGACTGTGTTAGCTTAGCACGAGGACAGAAACTGCTATCGGCGCTCCGAGGGTCACCGGCGCAGCGACTCACCGCCAGGCAGAGTTTGATGGCGTCGACAGGCTGGTAGAAGGGCCAGGCGAACTGATGCTTCCACAGAGTCTTCACCACCACGTTCTGCATGTACTGCAGCTGGTTCGTCTTCCTGAGGACGGAACACAACACAGACTGACGTGAAAGGATCGCAGCCGCTTGGCGCCTCATGAAGGCGGAGCCTCTGTCAGCTGCGTTTGTCCTACCTGCCGGGTTTGGTGGGATTTGTGACCTCAGGTGGTGCAGGGTTGGTGAGGGTGGGGGGGCTGGGGGGCGCAGCCTCGGGGGCGTCCGACATGGTGGACGACACAGCAATGCACCTTGGGACAGCAGGGTCTGACCTCAAGGTGAAAAACTCCCTCTGTGGCGTCGGTGTGTACGAGCACACACAGGTGTGCGTCGGTGTGTGTGAGCACACACAGGTGTGCGTCGGTGTGTGTGAGCACACACAGGTGTGCGTCGGTGTGTGTGAGCACACACAGGTGTGTGTTGGTGTGTGTTCACTTCAGGCGTCGCAGACGTTGATTCTTCAGCTCGACGTTTCCCCCCAGGACACAAACTCCCATCGTTCAACCTTAGACGAAGGAAGAGAGAAGAGAGAGAGAGACGTCATTAGCATCGTTAGCTCTCCTCCTTCATAGCTCAGACCGCCATGATTGACAACAACTACTTCTCAGCATCTGCAGGAAACCTTCACTTGTTGCCCCTCTGGTTCTGTGTGTTTGAGTTTTTGTTGTTGTTTGTTGTTTTCATAGAGTCGATTCACTCGGAGTCACGTGACATTAAGACCCAGAGTGGAAGATAAAGACCAGATGGAACCTGCAGGGACTCTGGTGGGGAGGGGCTTAACTCACTTCCTGCGTTTTCAAACGTTTCCCTGTTGTTGTGTTATTTGACAAACGTCTGCGGTAACGAGTGATATGACAGGCGGCGGGTCGTCTCCTCCTCCAACGCCATCCACAATCAACGCTGCCCTTTTACAGGGGGGTCTCCAGCCAGAACCAGACCCCAGCATGAACGGTTTACAGCGCTGACCCGACCCGCAGACGTCACACGCGGTCAATACAGAAGAAATCAAGTCACTGAAGTAAGTTTGAACGCTGTCCTTTACAGCGTCTATGCTAATGTTTATAACATCTATACTTATGTTTATAACATCTATACTTATGTTTATAACATCTATACTTATGTCTATATTATCTATAACATCTATACTTATGTCTATATTATTTATAACATCTATACTTTTGTTTATAACATCTATACTTATGTCTATATTATTTATAACATCTATACTTTTGTTTATAACATCTATACTTTTGTTTATAACACTTATACTTTTGTTTATAACATCTATACTTTTGTTTATAACATCTATACTTTTGTTTATAACATCTATACTTATGTCTATATTATTTATAACATCTATACTTTTGTTTATAACATCTATACTTTTGTTTATAACATCTATACTTTTGTTTATAACATCTATACTTTTGTTTATAACATCTATACTTTTGTTTATAACATCTATACTTTTGTTTATAACATCTATACTTATGTCTATATTATTTATAACATCTATACTTTTGTTTATAACATCTATACTTTTGTTTATAACATCTATACTTTTGTTTATAACACTTATACTTTTGTTTATAACATCTATACTTTTGTTTATAACATCTATACTTTTGTTTATAACATCTATACTTTTGTTTATAGTATTTATAACACTTATACTTATGTTTTTAGTGTTTATAGTTATGTTTATTGCGTTTATATTTATGTTAATAGTGTTCATATGGTGACGTTAAAACCGTTTAGTGACTTTTAAGGCTTTAGTGGTGATGGTCATATCATTTTCTTTGATGTTTATAGCGTTTGCAGAGATGTTTATAGTGTTTTGTAGCGTTTGTTGTGATCTTCATAGCGGTTGTAGTGACGTTTATGGCTTATGTAGTGTAGAGTGACATTTATAGTGATGTTTATAGCGTTTACATAGTGACTTTAGAACCGTTTATAGTGGCGTTTAACGTGTTTGTAGTGACTTTTTATATGTAGTGACGTTTACACAAACATTAAAAGAGTCATTTAAGTACAAAAATCTGAACTCGGCCAGTTTTCCCGCAGTGTGGGCGGAGCCAGAGGTTTATGATTATACCTCACTTTATTCATCCATGTTGGAGAAGAAACTTCAGTCTGGATGTGAGAGACGTCCACACTGAGACGTTTGAGACAGACGGCCGAAGAATGTCCTGGGATGGAAGCAGGTTCAATCTGGTCTCAGTCCTCTCCTGTCGTCAGTCTAGAATGTGACAGATGATTGACAGTCACAAAACCATAACGCCCGACAGCTCCGCTTCAGGCTCAGGATGAGTCAGGATCAAACTCAGGCTTTGTAGAAGAAAACCAGCAAGACAGCAGGTTAGCTTAACAAAGCTACCAAGGTAACACTCAGAGTTTACCTAATCTCAGGTTTAACTAAGTCAAGAGTTTACCTCATCTCAGGTTTAACTAAGTCAAGAGTTTACCTCATCTCAGGTTTAACTAAGTCAAGAGTTTACCTCATCTCAGGTTTAACAAAGTCAGAGGTTCTCATCTCGAGTTAACTAACTCAAGAGTTTCCACTAAATCTGCTTTAATGGTCAGAACTGGGTTTTCTTTAGTGAATAATCAATTGACCATGAGATTTGTTTTGCGTTAGCACAAAATGAGCCTTTTCTATCTCCAGAGGGGGCGGGGCCAAACCCAAGTTTGTACAGCCTAGAAGGAACCAACTCACCACTAGAGAGGACTTCATGTCTTCACGTTTGCCCCCCCCCCTCTAAGTATTTATATCGATAGACTGACATTTACAAATATAATGGGTTTAATATCCTCCCAGAATCAGACAAAGCGCCTGAACAGAAGCGTCGCTCATTGAACCTGCAGAACATCTAATCACAGCTGAGATGTTAAAAATATGACAATCCTGCCGTCACAACTCATAATCTGGTTTTTCTACAAGTGTGTAATGAAAGAAAAGCCAAAGGACAACCGTAGGATAAAGATGAGCTCAAGAAGTAAAGACGACGTCTGCTACTTCAGGGCTGTTCCTGCTATAAACAGCCGTCAGCTCGAAACCTAGGATTTTTATCGCTAGTTATTTTTATAGAATTATTAACTAATAAAATCTAAAACTGTTTAACGATGCAATCAATCACTTAAAATGCACAAAAGGATGGACCGGAGAGTTTCTGATCATAATAAAACATAATACCCGCATACAGTTTGTCTTTTTAAGGCATTGATACAGATGATGACATTTTAAACTTTTGGACTAAAACCTCAACCCGCGGGCTTTTGGAAGGAGGACAGTCCGGATCAGTTCCAATTAATTTTAAATATATGGTTGATTTATCTGCTCGACATTTACGGGCGATTAAAACACAATTTAACCTGATAAAAATCACGGGCCACTTCATCATCTGGACTAAACCCGTCTCAGAGTCACTGAACACAATCATCCCTGGTTCTGGACCATGACCCGAATCATGAGGAGATCATCATGGCTCAGTTTTGGGCTTACTTTGAATCCACTTCCTGTCTGTCTGTCTGTCTTTCTGCAGTTGAAGATGCTTTACTCGAGTAAAAGTACTCTGAACTACGCAGTAAGTACGCAGTAACAATCCTGCATTTGCAGTAAATGTATACAAGTATGTAAGTTTTATCAGAAAAATGTACTTCTAGTATTCGTTGAGTAGAATTATTTCACATAACTGTATCCTGTTCAAAGGGACTGAAACAGAACCTGGTATTTCTTCTGGACTGATGTTATCTGGAGAGTTGAGGTTCAGAACCGGCGCTCAGGTTCTCCGAGGTTCTGGAAGCTGCCGGTTATAAACGTACACGTCTCACGGCTGCAAACATCATCCAGGCAGAGTCCACGAGCCTATCTGCTGATTCTGGTGTAAAAAGGTTTGGATCGGATCTGAAAGCATGAATATGGGAGCCGAGAGAGAAAACGGGATTCGATCCTGTGACGGTGGGACAAAATTGACTTAAAGCAATTAAATCGTTAATCGTAATTATTAGTGTGGCAATTAATCTTCTCCTGAAATATGACAGGTATCAGATGTGCGCTTAAGAACTGTACGGCCTCTACCTGTCGGACGTAAAACCACCTGTGAAGCTCCTTTACAGTCCGGATCAGGGTCCGGTTCTGCACCGAACTGGAGACCCACGCTCCGGTGGCTAACCAGCGAGCTAACTGCTAGCTGAGCTCAAAAACACTTTAAGAACTGCCGACAGCAGTTGCATCCACATCAACACACACCGACCCGCTAATTTGCCGGTACGTTACCGGTAAGCCCCGGTGCTGAGAGCCTGGGCCGCTCAGCTGTGGCGTTTTTTTTTTTCCACCGACAAAACCTCCCGTTTACCTGCTTAAAAAGATGGCGGGCAGACCGACGCTGGCTAAAGAAGCTAGGCTAGGCTAGCGAGGACGGAAAACGCTGTTCATCCAGTTTAATGCAGTTTCTGTTGGTGCGCGTGCGTGTGAACACTTATTTTAACAACTGCTCACCTAGAACTCGAAGGGCCGCCGGCTAGAAACCGGTAGAAATCTCCCGGCTGCGGGAGTTACCGCTTGGTGTTTGGCTAGCTGCTAGCCTGCTAGCTGAGCTTTGTCTGAAGGCGCCGAACGGCTCTGACACACCAACATACTCTGCCTCCCTCCGGCGGAACTACCGCCCGCTTCCCCCGCCAACCCCACCACTACCAGCCAGACAGACGGTTTACTTTGAGTGTCGGTCCTCCGGTGCGTCCCGCCGCGGCTCCGGTCAGCTTTCACCGAGATCTTTATTAGCCGAGTAGCATAATAGATGAGTTATCAGCTGTCGCCGTGTGCGCATGCGCACTGCTGGGAAAAATTATGGGTGATATGATTGGCTGGACGGGCGGCTAAGGCGCTATGAATGTCTGTCAGGCAACGCAGCGACATGATTGGACGCTGATGGATACGGAGCGCTGTGATTGGTCGACACTTTGACCGAGATGCTGTGATTGGCTTGAGAAGTTCGGCTGCTCCGTCACTCTGAAGAGGTTCAGGAAACGTCTTATGAGACCTAGTTGAGGATCTTTAGGAAGTTATCTTATGCTTTTCTTCTGTCTTTTAACTTTGTTTTTTTTTTAAATAGTTTCTGCTTTAGTTTACAGTCATACTTAGTTTCATGTTGTTTTATGAAAACACATATTTATTTATAGTTCTATGAAGTTACTCCGGCCAGATTAGTTTGTTCAGGTGTTTGTTCTGGAATCAGCAGCGAGGAATTGATGAAAATCAAGAAAGAAAAGTTTACAGACAAGAAACCGTCACCATGTTGTTTCTCTTTGATCTTTACTGCTGACACAAACTTTATGATTTAAGTTTGTTTGTCAGTAAGATTACAGAAAAACTCTGTTTTCTTCTTCTTCTTCTCGCTGACCCATTTCAGGGTCTCCACCGACGATCACCTGTCCTCTTCATCCTCCTCTGTCAGACCAACCCACTGCATGTCCTCTCTCACCACATCCAGACACCTCCTCTTTGCTCCTGCCCCTCTGATGTCTCCTTTCTAATCCTGTCCTTCCTCTCACTCCCAGAGAACATCTGAACATCTTCATCTCTGCTTCCTGTCTTCTGCTCAGAACCAGAACCACCGTCTCTGAACCATCCAGCAGAGATGTTCTCACCTCCATCTTGGAAACTTTTACTTTCATTCCAATCTTCATGAAGGGTTTTGAGAGAGTGGTGCTGGTCCACATTCAGAGCAGCATACCGGATCCCCTAGACCCCTGGACCCCTGCAGTCTGCCTACCGGCCCAACAGGTCCACCTCAGATGCTATCGCTGCTGTCCTCCATTATTCCCTCTCCTACCTCAGGACGCTCTTTGTTGACTCCGCCTTCAGAAGGTCACTTCAGCTCCTTCTGACCTTCTCTATCCTCCACCATCAGCTCCTTCTGACCTTCTCTGTCCTCCTCCATCAGCTCCTTCTGACCTTCTCTGTCCTCCACCATCAGCTCCTTCTGACCTTCTCTGTCCTCCACCATCAGCTCCTTCTGACCTTCTCTATCCTCCACCATCAGCTCCTTCTGACCTTCTCTGTCCTCCTCCATCAGCTCCTTCTGACCTTCTCTGTTCTTCTCCATCACCTCCTTCTGACCTTCTCTGTCCTCCACCATCAGCTCCTTCTGACCTTCTCTATCCTCCTCCATCAGCTCCTTCTGACCTTCTCTGTCCTCCTCCATCAGCTCCTTCTGACCTTCTCTGTCCTCCACCATCAGCTCCTTCTGACCTTCTCTGTCCTCCACCATCAGCTCCTTCTGACCTTCTCTATCCTCCACCATCAGCTCCTTCTGACCTTCTCTGTCCTCCTCCATCAGCTCCTTCTGACCTTCTCTGTTTTTCTCCATCACCTCCTTCTGACCTTCTCTGTCCTCCACCATCAGCTCCTTCTGACCTTCTCTATCCTCCTCCATCAGCTCCTTCTGACCTTCTCTGTCCTCCTCCATCAGCTCCTTCTGACCTTCTCTGTCCTCCACCATCAGCTCCTTCTGACCTTCTCTATCCTCCACCATCAGCTCCTTCTGACCTTCTCTGTCCTCCTCCATCAGCTCCTTCTGACCTTCTCTGTCCTCCACCATCAGCTCCTTCTGACCTTCTCTATCCTTCTCCATCAGCTCCTTCTGACCTTCTCTGTTCTTCTCCATCACCTCCTTCTGACCTTCTCTATCCTCCACCATCAGCTCCTTCTGACCTTCTCTGTCCTCCTCCATCAGCTCCTTCTGACCTTCTCTGTCCTCCTCCATCAGCTCCTTCTGACCTTCTCTGTCCTCCACCATCAGCTCCTTCTGACCTTCTCTGTCCTCCACCATCAGCTCCTTCTGACCTTCTCTGTCCTCCTCCATCCGCTCCTTCTGACCTTCTCTATCCTCCACCATCAGCTCCTTCTGACCTTCTCTGTTCTTCTCCATCAGCTACTTCTGACCTTCTCTGTTCTTCTCCATCACTTCCTTCTGACCTTCTCTATCCTTCTCCATCAGCTCCTTCTGACCTTCTCTGTTGTTCTCCATCAGCTCCTTCTGACCTTCTCTGTCCTCCACCATCAGCTCCTTCTGACCTTCTCTGTCCTCCTCCATCAGCTCCTTCTGACCTTCTCTGTTCTTCTCCATCACCTCCTTCTGACCTTCTCCATCAGCTCCTTCTGACCTTCTCTGTCCTCCACCATCAGCTCCTTCTGACCTTCTCTGTCCTCCACCATCAGCTCCTTCTGACCTTCTCTGTCCTCCTCCGTCAGCTCCTTCTGACCTTCTCTGTCCTCCACCATCAGCTCCTTCTGACCTTCTCTGTCCTCCTCCATCAGCTCCTTCTGACCTTCTCTGTCCTCCACCATCAGCTCCTTCTGACCTTCTCTGTCCTCCACCATCAGCTCCTTCTGACCTTCTCTGTCCTCCTCCATCAGCTCCTTCTGACCTTCTCTGTCCTCCACCATCAGCTCCTTCTGACCTTCTCTGTCCTCCACCATCAGCTCCTTCTGACCTTCTCTGTCCTCCTCCATCAGCTACTTCTGACCTTCTCTGTCCTCCTCCATCAGCTCCTTCTGACCTTCTCTGTCCTCCACCATCAGCTCCTTCTGACCTTCTCTGTCCTCCACCATCAGCTCCTTCTGACCTTCTGTGTTCTTCTCCATCAGCTACTTCTGACCTTCTCTGAACTCTTCTTCTCCTTCAGCTCTCTCAGAGCCAACATCTCATTGTTAGTCGTCTTTCTTGGCATGAAACCATCCTGTTGCTCACAGAACATCTCTTTTCTCCACCTGCTTCCACGACTCTTCCTCAGATCTTCATTGTGTGGACCACCAGAGTCGTCCTACATGCTAACATTCTTCGTTGTCTGGCTACGTTCTCCTCCGTCACCACCTTCTTTCTGACATCTTCTTCAGGTTGCATCTTCTGTAACGGATGTAGTCCACCTGTGAGCTCCTCCCTCTTCTTCAAACACGTGTTCACAACCATTTCCACCCTCTTGACGACATCTACCATCACCTGTCCATCACCTCCTCCTCCTCCTCCAGCCACGCCTCCCTCACCGCTGGGAAAACTCTTCCAACTCACAACCGACTTGCGGGGCTTCAACACCGATAAACTTCATCATCATCATCACCCCCAGGTCTCTATCTTCATCCTCAGGAGTTCGGTTATTAACCGAGGAGGGTTTCATCAGCCATACTAGAAGATCCCTGCTACATAAAATATTTCTGTAAGAAATGTACATTTCAGAGGTCCATGTCCAGACTGACCA
This sequence comes from Lophius americanus, assembly GCA_037951165.1. NCBI lineage: Eukaryota > Metazoa > Chordata > Actinopteri > Lophiiformes > Lophiidae > Lophius > Lophius americanus. The sequence goes on from JBBDHG010000243.1 coordinate 283,345, forward strand.
GGTCCAGACTGACCTGGTCCAGACTGACCTGGTCCAGACTGACCTGGACCAGACCTGGGTCTCACCTCCTCCTCTTCTGGACTGAGCAGGTTTGAACCAGAATCATTTTCTCCATTTCATTTGAGACAGTGAATTACAAACATGTGACTTTAGGGGACTCCCTAAAGACCCACTGGCACCCTCTGCTGGCAGGAGGTGCGGGTGCAGCTGGACTCCCTGAGGAACACCTTGAGCAGTGAGTTGAAGGTCTGTTATGATCCGGATCACCGCCAACGTCTGCTGGTTTGTTCCTCAGACCGGAACCCGATCCTCCCAGAACCCTAACCAGCTCTGGTGAGAAATCTGTAATTTAAACATCAGGAGGTCCGGAACATCTTCATCATCTCAGCTGGAGGACACGGCAACGTCTGGACTGACCTCAGACGTGTTTATTGAGTCCTCCCCAGCCCCGCCCACCTCAGTGATTGACATGACTGACAGCACACACACGCACACACACGCACACACACACGCACACACACACACACACGCACGCACACACACACACACACACGCACGCACACACGCACACAGCAGCTACTGTCCTTGTGAGAGTGTCCCCCCCCCAAATCCCACCCGTCCATGGGCCAGGCATATGGTTGCAGTACGAACGCCATGGACTCAGGACTGCAATGCAGCTCTATACACACACACACACACACACACACACACACACACACACACACACACACACACACACACACACACACATGCACATACCCAAAACTTCATCTCAGTATTTAATATTCAACCTTGTTCTGTATTTCTCCATACGTCTGTTTCTCTCTACAGTCTGTGTCTATGTCTCTACAGTCTGTCTTTATGTCTGTCTCTATGTCTCTCTCTACAGTCTGTCTCTGTCTGTCTCCACAGTCTGTCTCTGTCTGTCTCTACAGTCTGTCTCTGTCTGTCTCCACAGTCTGTCTCTATGTCTCTACAGTCTGTCTCTATGTCTCTACAGTCTGTGTCTATGTCTCTACAGTCTGTCTCTGTCTGTCTCTACAGTCTGTGTCTATGTCTCTACAGTCTGTCTTTATGTCTGTCTCTATGTCTCTCTCTACAGTCTGTCTCTGTCTGTCTCCACAGTCTGTCTCTGTCTGTCTCCACAGTCTGTCTCTGTCTGTCTCCACAGTCTGTCTCTATGTCTCTACAGTCTGTCTCTGTCTGTCTCTACAGTCTGTGTCTATGTCTCTACAGTCTGTCTCTGTCTGTCTCTACAGTCTGTGTCTATGTCTCTACAGTCTGTCTCTGTCTGTCTCTACAGTCTGTGTCTATGTCTCTACAGTCTGTCTTTATGTCTGTCTCTATGTCTCTCTCTACAGTCTGTCTCTGTCTGTCTCTACAGTCTGTCTCTGTCTGTCTCTACAGTCTGTCTCTATGTCTCTACAGTCTGTCTCTGTCTGTCTCTACAGTCTGTGTCTATGTCTCTACAGTCTGTCTCTGTCTGTCTCCACAGTCTGTCTCTGTCTGTCTCTACAGTCTGTCTCTATGTCTCTACAGTCTGTCTCTGTCTGTCTCCACAGTCTGTCTCTATGTCTCTACAGTCTGTCTCTGTCTGTCTCCACAGTCTGTCTCTGTCTGTCTCTACAGTCTGTCTCTATGTCTCTCTCTACAGTCTGTCTTTATGTCTGTCTCTACAGTCTGTCTCTGTCTGTCTCCACAGTCTGTCTCTGTCTGTCTCCACAGTCTGTCTCTGTCTGTCTCTACAGTCTGTCTCTGTCTGTCTCCACAGTCTGTCTCTATGTCTCTACCGTCTGTCTCTATGTCTCTACAGTCTGTCTCTGTCTGTCTCCACAGTCTGTCTCTGTCTGTCTCCACAGTCTGTCTCTGTCTCTCTCCACAGTCTGTCTCTGTCTGTCTCTACAGTCTGTCTCTGTCTGTCTCTACAGTCTGTCTCTATGTCTCTACAGTCTGTCTCTGTCTGTCTCCACAGTCTGTCTCTGTCTGTCTCTACAGTCTGTCTTTATGTCTGTCTTTACAGTCTGTCTCTATGTCTATCTCTACAGTCTGTCTCTATGTCTCTCTCTACAGTCTGTCTCTGTCTGTCTCTACAGTCTGTCTCTATGTCTCTCTCTACAGTCTGTCTCTGTATGTCTCTACAGTCTGTCTCTATGTCTGTCTCTACAGTCTGTCTTTATGTCTTTCTCTACAGTCTGTCTTTGTCTGTCTCTACAGTCTGTCTTTATGTCTGTCTCTATGTCTCTCTCTACAGTCTGTCTCTGTTTGTCTCTATGTCTCTCTCTACAGTCTGTCTCTACAGTCTCTCTCTACAGTCTGTCTCTATGTCCTTCTCTACAGTCTCTCTCTACAGTCTCTCTCTACAGTCTCTCTCTACAGTCTGTCTCTGTTTGTCTCTATGTCTCTCTCTACAGTCTCTCTCTACAGTCTGTCTCTATGTCCTTCTCTACAGCGGGTCTCTTTGCCTTTGCTGTTGGTGGTTTGGTGGGACCATGTTGTCTCCTGAGTCACATTAATCTTCATATTAAATACTGCTGTGGACACGGGGTGGGTTTGACCTGTCCCCTCCCAGTGGACAGACGGATCATGCTATCTCAGGGAAACGCTGCTATAGAACCACTGCTGTTCTGGCTGAGGAACCGGCCGGCGGGTCCGAGTCCGCTTCATCTTCTGAAGTGATTCTTCCGGTCGGTGCTGACAACTTCAACTTTTTCGTCTGGCAGACGACCAGAGACCACAGGACTTCCTGGACCGGACTTAAACCGCCTCTCAAGGCCTCGGTCAGCTGGGGCAAGAGCACAGCGGCTCTGCTCGGACCCCGGGGCCCTCGGCCAGCTCTGGATCTCCCTGGTAACCTTGTGTGGGGAACAGAACCCTGAAGGTCCTGGTTCAGTTAGGAACTGCAGACACAGAGCAGCTGTGCTGGGGTCGGCCAGATGACCCCACCTCTTCTACAGGGGGAGGGTCTTCGTGGCCCACAATCTGGGGGCATCAGGTCTCTGGTCTACTGGTCATCGCTGGATGCGGCCGTCAGTCACACCTCTGTGTTGCTGATCTGGACCCGGGCCTCCTAGACATCGCCTCACGGACCGGGGCTTTCCGGCTGCAGGACGCTCAACGCCGGTTCTACGGCTGCCGTGTCCGTTGGACTGAGGTGACCCGGCCGCTGCTCAGGAAGGCGTGTGGCCTCTGATTGGACTGCTGAGGACCTCATTGGCCTTAAGCCGTTTGATCGCTCAGTGATGAGTTCTGGCGGGCTCTCGCCTTCTCTCATTACGACCCGAGGCCCAGGATGTGGTTGTTTGAGGAACCGCCGCTCCACCAGGACATCCTCCCGTGTGCTGCGCTGTCTCCAGCTTCCAGGTCCAGCTTCCAGGTCCTGGGACCTTAATGCAGGTCCTGGGACCTTAATGCAGGTCCTGGGACCTTAATGCAGGTCCTGGGACCTTAATGCAGGTCCTGGGACCTTAATGCAGGTCCTGGGACCTTAATGCAGGTCCTGGGACCTTAATGCAGGTCCTGGGACCTGGAAGGAAGGTTCTGAACATCCGCTCCCTCGCGTCAGTCAGGCAGTCGTGGTGGACGGAGGTATTTGTCCTCACATTCCCTCCCAAAGGCTGCTGACCGGTCCTCATTAACCCCCGGTCAACAAATGGATCGCTGACCTTCAGTTGATGACCGTACATGGAGTTCTGGCTGCCAACCGGCACCGGGCTCACTTGGACCCAACTGCCGAAGAATGCTGCTGGTTCTCTTCTCATTTTGAGCCCCAGACCGGTAGGTCCTGCTTAAGCGGTTGGTTGTGGTCCCATTGAGAGTGGAGCACACATTCCACAGTTTGACCAACAACATGGCCTCCTTCACAGCAGCATGTCCTCTACTCTCTGGACAGGGACGATTCTCTGGTTCTGAGTTTAGACCTCGATGGTGGCAGTCATGTGAAGGTGAGAAAGGGACCTCACTGTCTGTAGTTCTCTACAGTCTGTCTGTAGTTCTCTCTACAGTCTGTCTGTCTCTCTCTCTCTCTACAGTCTGTCTGTAGTTCTCTCTACAGTCTGTCTGTCTCTCTCTCTACAGTCTGTCTGTAGTTCTCTCTACAGTCTGTCTGTCTCTCTCTCTACAGTCTGTCTGTCTCTCTTTCTACAGTCTGTCTGTAGTTTTTCTCTACAGACTGTCTGTCTCTCTCTCTCTCACTCTACAGTCTGTCTGTCTCTCTCTCTCTCTACAGTCTGTCTGTAGTTCTCTCTACAGTCTGTCTGTCTGTCTCTCTCTCTACAGTCTGTCTGTAGTTCTCTCTACAGTCTGTCTGTCTCTCTTTCTACAGTCTGTCTGTAGTTCTCTCTACAGTCTGTCTCTCTCTCTCTACAGTCTGTCTGTAGTTCTCTCTACAGTCTGTCTGTAGTTCTCTCTACAGTCTGTCTCTCTCTCTCTACAGTCTGTCTGTAGTTCTCTCTACAGTCTGTCTGTCTCTTTCTACAGTCTGTCTGCAGTTCTCTCTAGAGTCTGTCTCTCTCTACAGTCTGTCTGTAGTTTTTCTCTACAGACTGTCTGTCTCTCTCTCTCTCACTCTACAGTCTGTCTGTCTCTCTCTCTCTCTACAGTCTGTCTGTAGTTCTCTCTACAGTCTGTCTGTCTCTCTCTCTCTCTACAGTCTGTCTGTAGTTCTCTCTACAGTCTGTCTGTCTCTCTCTCTCTCTACAGTCTGTCTGTAGTTCTCTCTACAGTCTGTCTCTCTCTCTCTACAGTCTGTCTGTAGTTCTCTCTCTACAGTCTGTCTGTAGTTCTCTCTACAGTCTGTCTGTCTCTCTCTCTACAGTCTGTCTGTCTCTCTTTCTACAGTCTGTCTGTAGTTTTTCTCTACAGACTGTCTGTCTCTCTCTCTCTCTCACTCTACAGTCTGTCTGTCTCTCTCTCTCTACAGTCTGTCTGTAGTTCTCTCTACAGTCTGTCTGTCTCTCTCTCTCTCTACAGTCTGTCTGTAGTTCTCTCTACAGTCTGTCTGTCTCTCTTTCTACAGTCTGTCTGTAGTTCTCTCTACAGTCTGTCTCTCTCTCTCTACAGTCTGTCTGTAGTTCTCTCTACAGTCTGTCTGTCTCTATCTCTCTCTACAGTCTGTCTGTAGTTCTCTCTACAGTCTGTCTGTAGTTCTCTCTACAGTCTGTCTCTCTCTCTCTACAGTCTGTCTGTAGTTCTCTCTAAAGTCTGTCTGTCTCTATCTCTCTCTACAGTCTGTCTGTAGTTCTCTCTACAGTCTGTCTGTCTCTTTCTACAGTCTGTCTGTAGTTCTCTCTAGAGTCTGTCTCTCTCTACAGTCTGTCTGTAGTTATCTTTCTCCCTCTCTCTTGCTCGTCCTCTGCAGGGAAGTTAGCCGCATTAGCTCCCTCGCTGTCCTCAGATGACTCCTCCTCTTCCTCCCTCCCCCCCTGCTTCTCCTCCTCCTCCTCTGGTGACACGCCAGACGATGCACTGACTGAGAGGAGAAGAGAACCTTTCCCAGCAGCTGTCCTGCAGGAGGAGGTGAGGAGCTGTCTGTACTGTCAGTCCGTCGCTACTGTTGTACTGTCTGTCTGTCTCTACTGTCTGTCTGTCTCTACTGTCTGTCTGTCTCTACTGTCTGTCTGTCTCTACTGTCTGTCTGTCTCTACTGTCTGTCTGTCTCTACGGTTTTTCTATCTGTCTGTCTCTGTTTCTCTATCTCTCTATCATGACTCTCTTTCTCTGTCTGTCTCCATAGTTTGTCTGTCTTTCTGCCTCCACTGTCAGTAGCTCTCTACTGCCTGTCTGTACTGACCTTCTGCCTGTCTGTCTCTACTGTCTGTCTCTAGTGACTGACTAGCTATACTTTTTGTCCGTCTATCTTTTCCCTTCTGCCTGTCTGTCTGCTGTCTTCTTGTACCGTCTGTATTTTTCTGTCTGTCTCTGCTTTTCCTGGTTTTACTGTCTTACAAGCTTCTACCAGATTGAACTGGACCGGGCGGTTTAGTCTCTGTCCCTCTTCTGTCCTGTAGAAGACTCCACTGGACCGGACTCACCTGGATTGTGCTGGTTGTTTCTGATCTTGATTTACCTGGTCAAATGTCAATAAGACGGTTGTTGAGTTACAAAAGTCTGGACTCTGCGGGACTAGTCTAGACTGGACTTTACTGGACTGGTCTAGTCTAGACTTGACTCTACTGGTCTAGACGTGACTGGACCCTTCTGGACTAGTCTAGACTGGACCGGACTCTACTGGACTGGTCTAGACTGGACTGGAGTCTTCTGTACTAGTATAGACTGGAGTTGACTCTACTGGTCTAGACTGGACTCTACTGGACTGGTCTAGACGTGACTGGACTCTACTAGACTAGTCTAGACTCGACTAGACTCTACTGGACTGGTCTAGACTGAACTTGACTCTACTGGACTAGACTGGACTGGACTCTACTGGACTGGTCTAGATGGACTGGACTCTTCTGGACTAGACTTGACTCTTCTGGACTAGACTGGACTCTTCTGGACTAGACTGGACTTGACTCTACTGGACTAGACTGGACTGGAATCTACTGGACTGGTCTAGACTGGACTCTACTGGACTGGACTCTTCTGGACTAGTCTAGACTGGACTTGGCTCTACTGGACTAGTATAGACTGGACTGGACTCTTCTGGACTGGACTCTTCTGGACTAGTCTAGACTGGACTGGACTCTACTGGACTGGACTCTTCTGGACTAGTCTAGACTGGACTTGACTCTTCTGGACTAGACTGAACTGAACTCTACTGGACTGGACTCTACTGGACTGGACTCTGCTGGACTGGTCTAGACTGGACTGGTCTAGACTGGACTGGACTCATCTGGCCTGACTGGACTTTTCTGGACTAGACTGGACTTGAGTCTACTGGACTAGTCTAGACTGGACTCTACAGAACTGGACTCTTCTGGACTAGTGTAGACTGGACTGGACTCTACTGGACTGGTCTAGACTGGACTGGACTCATCTGGACTAGACTGGACTTTTCTGGACTAGACTGGACTTGAGTCTACTGGACTAGTCTAGACTGGACTCTACAGAACTGGACTCTTCTGGACTAGTGTAGACTGGACTGGACTCTACTGGACTGGTCTAGACTGGACTCTACAGAACTGGACTCTTCTGGACTAGTATAGACTGGACTGGACTCTACTGGACTGGTCTAGACTGGACTCTACAGAACTGGACTCTTCTGGACTAGTATAGACTGGACTGGACTCTACTGGACTGGTCTAGACTGGACTCTACAGAACTGGACTCTTCTGGACTAGTATAGACTGGAATGGACTCTTCTGGACTGGTCTAAACTGGACCGGACTGCATGATGGCTTGTTTAACTCCCCCTCCTCTTGACTCCTCCCCCCTTACGTTGCCGCCTTCTCCGGGTCCTGGTCCCACCTCCGTTTGGATGGTCCACATGCACCTCCCATCTGTCCCTCTCTGACTCAGACTCAACTTCATCTCCTCCTCCTCCCCCAGTCCTGACCCCTGACCTCTGACCCCCGACCGGTGACCTCTCAGCATGGATGTGAATCGCTCCAGAGGAGACACCTGCAGGATCGCTGACACCTAAACCCTCTGAAGTCCTCCCTCGTCCCTCCTGGTCTGGACTGTCCACCATGTCGGAGGGTCTGCTGCAGGTGGAGATCCCGGACTTCGGCAGCAGCGTGTTGGGCAGCCTGAACCAGCAGCGGCTGCAGGGACATTACTGCGATGTCTCCGTCCTGGTGCAGGGTCAGGCCTTCAAGGCCCACCGGGCCGTCCTCGCCGCCTCCTCGCTGTACTTCAGAGACCTCTTCAGCTCCGACTCCTCTTCCTCCTCCTCCTCCTCCTCCTCCTCCTCGGCGGTGTTCGAGCTGCCGTCCTCCGTGACGCCGGCGTGTTTCCAGCAGATCCTGTCCTTCTGCTACACGGGGCGCCTCAGCATGGCGGCCGGCGAGCAGCTGGTTCTGATGTACACCGCCGGGTACCTGCAGATCCAGAACATCGTGGAGCGCGGCATGGAGCTGATGATGATGAAGGCCTCTTCCTCCTCCTCGCCTCTCTGCTGCGACTCACAGGTGAGTTGGCCACACCCCCTGTCCCTGACTAAACCGGTCTCTACTTCGGTCTGTCTTTTTGCTGATTTACAGACCGCCCCGGCAGATGAACTCGGGGGCTTGGACCTCCAGGCGGTCCAGGATCAGCACAGGACCCCCCGGCTGCAGGGGGACAGTCCAGACCAGTCGTCCCTGAGTCCTGAGGAGCTGCTGCTGGCTGTTAGCAGGATCAAACAGGAGCGAGCTGACACTCCTGCTGAGGAGAACCATGAAGGAGGAGATGAGGAGACCAGGTGAGGACAGCGAGGGTCTCACCTGTGAGGGGGGGCGTCCCGGTGGACCTTATCAAGTCTTAAGCGGGAGTTTCAGAAGTCCGAGTATCTAAAACCAGCCGAGACCAGATCAGCAATTCCACCGGCCGCTTCGGTCCGACCCGCGACTCACAGGGATCCATGGATTCTGGAGAATCCATGGACCCATCAGAGAATCAGTGGGTTCTACCCGGACCCCGTTCTAGTCTTTAGCCCTCGTTGTTGGAAATCCGTCTGGTGGACATTAACAGTCCAGACGGTCAAATCCTGGTCTTTGTAGGACTAAACTGGTCTGTACCAAACTAGACTGAGGTGGTGGTCTACTGACATACGTAGACCACCCGGGCACACAGCTCAGGTGGTCTACGTATGTCCACTGACTGACTGAACTGTCAGGTTAGATAAAGCTTACATGTGTTTCCAGTACATAGACCTGTAAGACCACCTGTAAGACCACCTGTGACACCACCTGTGACACCACCCGTGACACCACCTGTGACACCACCTGTGACACCACCTGTGACACCACCTGTGAGACCACCTGTGACACCACCTGTGACACCACCTGTGACACCACCTGTGACACCACCTGTGACACCACCTGTGACCTCTGACCCCATGATGATACCAGATACTTCTGGTTTAATAAACTTTTACAATAAACATTCAGCAGACTTGACCTCCTGTGTCTCCTCCTGTGTCTCCTCCTGTGTCTCCTCCTGTGTCTCCTCCTGTGTCTCCTCCTGTGTCTCCTCCTGTGTCTCCTCCTGTGTCTCCTCCTGTGTCTCCTCCTTTGTCTCCTCCTGTGTCTCACATGGTCTCCTTCTTCTCTTCTTAGAGTGGACCTTGTTGGGGACCTCCAGTCCTCCAGGAGCAGAACTCTATGTTACCTGGGTCCTGGTGGAGGTCTGGTTCCAGGGTTGCAGACCTACCTGCTTGCAGGTGGAGGGCGTTCTAGTCCTGGAGGCTCCAGCCTTCCAACAGACTCGCCTCCCTCCCACCCCCCAAATGAGGAGGAGTTGGAAGAGGATTACTACGGGACCACAGTCCACGCCGGACTCTACCAACACATCTATGGACATCCTGGAACCCCCTACAGTAAGTTACCACAATGGTCCAGTCCATCGGAGAAGGGTGGCGCTAATGGATCCAGATCTGATCTGCAGCTCATCCTCAAAGAGTCCCAAACACCTGAGACTCCTCCCACAAAGGCCTAAGACTCTTCCTCTTAAAACCTGAGACTCCTCCCACAAAGACCTAAGAATCTTCCTCTTAAAACATGAGACTCCTCCCACAAAGACTTAAGAATCTTCCTCTTAAAACATGAGACTCCTCCCACAAAGACTTAAGACACTTCCTCTTAAAACATGAGACTCCTCCCCGTAGACATGAGACTCCTCCCACAAAGTCCTAAGACTCCTCTTAAAACATGAGACTCCTCCCACAAAGACTTAAGACACTTCCTCTTAAAACATGAGACTCCTCCCTGTAGACATGAGACTCCTCCTCTTAAAGCCTGAGACTCCTCCCACAAAGACTTAAGACACTTCCTCTTAAAACATGAGACCCCTCCCCGTATACATGAGACTCCTCCCACAAAGACTTAAGACACTTCCTCTTAAAACATGAGACCCCTCCCCGTATACATGAGACTCCTCCCACAAAGGCCTAAGACTCTTCCTCTTAAAACCTGAGACTCCTCCCACAAAGACCTAAGAATCTTCCTCTTAAAACATGAGACTCCTCCCTGTAGACATGAGACTCCTCCTCTTAAAGCCTGAGACTCCTCCCACAAAGACTTAAGACACTTCCTCTTAAAACATGAGACCCCTCCCCGTATACATGAGACTCCTCCCACAAAGACTTAAGACACTTCCTCTTAAAACATGAGACTCCTCCCCGTAGACATGAGACTCCTCCCACAAAGTCCTAAGACTCCTCTTAAAACATGAGACTCCTCCCACAAAGACCTAAGACTCTTCCTCTTAAAACATGAGACTCCTCCCACAAAGACCTAAGAATCTTCCTCTTAAAACCTGAGACTCCTCCCTGTAGACATGAGACTCCTCCTCTTAAAGCTTGAGACTCCTCCCACAAAGACTTAAGACACTTCCTCTTAAAACATGAGACCCCTCCCCGTATACATGAGACTCCTCCCACAAAGACTTAAGACACTTCCTCTTAAAACATGAGACCCCTCCCCGTATACATGAGACTCCTCCCACAAAGACTTAAGACACTTCCTCTTAAAACATGAGACCCCTCCCCGTATACATGAGACTCCTCCCACAAAGACTTAAGACACTTCCTCTTAAAACATGAGACTCCTCCCCGTAGACATGAGACTCCTCCCACAAAGTCCTAAGACTCCTCTTAAAACATGAGACTCCTCCCACAAAGACCTAAGACTCTTCCTCTTGAAACATGAGACTCCTCCCACAAAGACTTGAGATTTTGGTTCCTCCTTCCAGTGTTTCTGACGTAGAATCCCTCCGGTTTGTTCTAGTCCAGGAAAAGATGGAGATGCTCGCCGTCCCGCTGACCAATGAACGGCGGCCCTGTGTGCTGATTGGGCGGGACAACATGGCTCTTCCTGCCAGCCTCATCAGTCAGATTGGGTACCGCTGCCATCCATCACTCTACACTGAGGGTGACCCGGGAGAGAAGGTGGAGCTGGTTGCAGGTAGGAGCAGGGATTGGTACCGGGGTCAGACGGGGGACAGACTTGAAGGTGTCATGTGACCATTCTGATGTGTCCAGGCTCAGGTGTGTTCATGACGCGAGGTCAGCTGATGAACTGTCACCTGTGCGCCGGAGTCAAACACAAGGTGCTGCTCAGGAGACTACTGGCCACCTTCTTTGACAGGTGAGCTGCTTTTAGCATAGCTTAGCATTAATACCGATGTCCACCTTTGACAGGTCAGCCGCTGAACAACCAAAGAGTTAATCTAGTTTAGCATTAAGACTGGAAGAACACATGACTATTAGCCTAGCTTAGCATTAAGACTGGAAGCTAGTGTGATTGCTGAACTAGATAACTAGATTTCCTATTAGATAGGAAAAACTTTATTAACGCCTTTGGTTTCCCCGTCAAAGCCTGCTACAGGAAACTGTTCATAAACGGAAAGTATAAAGTTTTTTAAAATAAAACGAATGTCGTCCCTGTTTCCTGTGATGAGCTCCTTCATCCCACTCCATCAGAACCTCCTCTCAGCAGGAAAGTGTCCGGAACCACATCATCGGCCTACTTAGTTAAACTGAAACATTCTGGATCAATATTCAAACCGAAAAAGGGGCGATTATTAGCCTAGCTTAGCATTAAGACTGGAAGAAGGCGTTTGAAGAGACGAGGCTAACTGTTTGTTCTGGTTTCCATAGAAACACTCTGGCCAACAGCTGCGGGACGGGAATCCGCTCCTCCACTAACGACCCCAGCCGAAAACCGCTGGACAACCGCGTGTTGAACACCGTCAAACGTGAGTCTCGCGCCGCGCCGGTCTTTACTGGAGTTTTCTTGTGGCGGTGTGTGACGACTTCCTCCTCCTTCCTCAGTCTACTGTCAGAACTTCGCTCCGAACTTTAAGGAGAGTGAGATGAACGTCATCGCCGCCGACATGTGCACCAACGCCCGCAGGGTCCGTAAACGTTGGCTCCCCAAGATCCAGTCTCTCCTCCCCCCCTCCTCCCACCCCCGCAGGCCTAAGAAGGGGGGAGGTGGAGCAGGAGGTCAGGGAGGAGAGGAGGGGTTGCCCCCCAGCAGCGTTCCCTTTGAGCTGGACCTGCGGCAGCTCGGCACCTCCTACCTGGGCCTGGAGGCGCTGCAGGAGACGGTGGACAGAGAGAGGGAGAACCCCCTGCCTCACCTGCAGTTTGCCGGGTCTCGTGGGGGAGGAGTCGGGGGAGACAAGGTGCAGGGGGAGGGGCTGTTGGAAGACGAAGCTGATGGGGGAGGGAGGGTACAGACTGAACATCCCCCGGACCTCCCCCTCTCCATGTCCTCTCACTCCTCCTCCTCCTCCTCCCCCCAGCCTGCTGTGCCCGCCCCTCATCACATGACTGACACAGTTGAGAGGGGGGGGGAGCCTCTGGAGGACAGCCAATAAGCTTTCTATCGCATCAGCTTGCCTGTATTTATTAACAAAATAGCTACCTGGCCCCTCCCACCTGTCTGTGAGTCTCTCTACCTGTCTGTCTTTATGAACCAGTCTATATCTGTATACACCTGTCTGTGTCTGTACACCTGTCTGTGTCTGTACACCTGTCTGTCTCTCTACCTGTCTAGCTCTCTACCTCTGTCCATCTCTATACACCTGTCTGTGTCTGTACACCTGTCTGTCTCTATACCTCTGTCCATCTCTATACACCTGTCTGTGTCTGTACACCTGTCTGTCTCTATACCTGTCTCTCTACCTCCCTGTCTATCCACCTACCCATCCACTTGTCTGTCTCTCAGCTCTGCTGCATGCTAACAGCCTTCTGGAGTCCAGCGCAGTCCCATAGCAACCGGACTGATGATGATGATGATGTAATGGCGGCGGTGATGATGATGTAATGACGGCGGTGATGATGATGTAATGACTGCGGGGATGATGATGTAATGACTGCGGTGATGATGTAATGACGTCTGATGAAAATAAAGCTTCTTGATCAGAACTGAAAAAGAAAAGCGGCGTTGATCGTTGAACCACATTTCTGCGACGTCAGATGAAGAAGATGATGGAAACACATCAGAGCGTCTGGAGGGGCCGCCACAGGGACCTGCTCTCGGACCTCTCACTGACTTTTGAGTTCTTACTGTTCTTCATTCTGCAGAGACCCGGCGGGTCAACAAGAACACGGAGACGAGGTGGAGAACCTCCTGATGGCCCGCTCTGCCCTGAAGGAGGCCATGTAGTTGGTCGGTCTGTGGATTGTGTGCTCCACTCTCAATCAGCCTGCTATAAAACCCTTAAGGCCCGGCAGAGGATCAGGACTCTGGTTCTGTCTTCTGTTCCTAACAGGCCGCCGCGGTCCAATGGTGTTGGAGGCGGAGCCCCGGTCTGCGATTAGGATCAGGCATAGGTGGTCCTATTTCCAGATCGACTTAGTGAGGTCCTCTGTGGACCTGTTAGCTTAGCTAGCTTAGCATTAAAACTGGAGGCAGGTGTGATTATTAGCCTAGGTTAGCATTACAACTGGAAGATCATACCTGATTTTACACTGTATGAGGTCAAAGGTCAATCCTCCTGCAGCGCCCGGACAAAGCCTCCGTGTCGGGCCTGGAGCTGAGGTCCGCTTCAGTCTGGTACCGGTTCTCAGGGAGCGTCAATCAGCAGCAGAGTGTTTATTGACATCATTCGAGACCCATCAACATAAACCTCACAACAGGAAGTGACCCGCCAGCGACAGGAAGTGACCGGCAGGAGCAGTGGGTGAAACATCAAACAGAAAAGTGTAAAAAAACACGTTAACGTCAAATTTAATGACCTGAAATAAAAACACAAAACATGAACTAAGAACTGTTTTTGTTTACAGGTTTGTAAACGGCTGTAAAATCACTTTTCCTCTTCATAAAGTATGATTTAATTAGTTAAGGTTTTTGTAAAAATACAATCAGAAAAGTTTAAACTTCTTCAGCGGCCGTGAAAATATTATGAGTAAACTTCTATTTCACATATTTACCGTTTCATGGATTGAACTTTGAACTTCTTTATTCCCTTTAACTTTTTACAGTGTAAAAAACTGGAAAAGAGGATTTATTAAAAATAAAGCTTTATTGTTTTCATTCTCAGGGTTCTGGTTTCTTACAGTTTGAGTCCAGTAGAGGGCGACACGGCGCCAATCACTCCAAAAACAAACAGACTGTCCTGTAGACGGAGGAGGCGGAGCCTGAGAGGACAGGTGTGGCTATCCGCTGCATTTGGCACAAAGTGTGAAAGCAGAACCATTTGAGTTCGGTCCAGTCCAGTAAGCATCTGGTCTCTCATCAATAGCTCAACCCGGTCCACCTGGACCAGAACTGATCACAGTTCTGAGTTCTGAATTAAGTCCAAATCTGACTGCAGACCAAACGTTCCTCGTGGTGACGGTGGTCCTGGCGCCACAGGGCGGGAATAGCAGCGGACTGGTGCCGGACCTGATACCATCCTGGTTCAGAGCTTATGTGGACTGACCCTTTAAATGAAATCAGCAGGTTTTGGTTCGGACCCAAGACCCTTTCTGGTCCAGACCGGTCAGACGTGGAGGCGGGAGTAGCGCAGCTTCCACCTCCTGGAGCGGACTTTGAAGAAGAAGAAGAGCAGCATGAGGAAGAGGCAGGAGCAGACGTACAGAACCAGACACAGACTCATGTCCACGCCGTCAAAACCCAGACCCAGAATCCACCCTCCCCCTCCCTCCCCACTCCCAGTCTTCCGTCCCGGTCCAGGAGGCTCCACAGCCTTCGGCTCTGCCTCCTTCCTCCCTCCTCCTCGGTGCTCCTCCAGTGGCCGGCTGGTCAGAACCGGACCAGGCTCCTGGTCGACAGGGGGGGTCAGGGAGTATTTGGGGGAGAGGTTGGCGGCGCCGTAGTGACTTCGGAGGAAGAGGAGTACGTTGTCCTCGTTCCAGATGTGGACGCCATCTTTTTCCTCGTGGCAGGACGGGCAGAGGGCGGGGCTTGGCCAGGGAACTTTAGGGAACAGAGGGTCATCACTCAGGGAACCTGAAGGGGGGAGAGGGGGGGTCAAGTTTATGGGTTTGAGTGATAATGTTTCAGTTCTATACTACAGCCAGACCTGCCAGTCTGCTGTTGACCCGATTGTGTTGGTTCCACAGCCAGAGGATCTGGTCCTGTCGGTTCTGGACCGTTTCCAGTCCGCTGGCTGCCGCCTCCTCAAAGTGTCGACCGCATTCCTCGCAGCCGAAGAAGGTTCTGATGTAGCGACGCATCACCCGCAGCACCGGTGCTGCCTCCTTCTCCAGACCTGCGGGAGAAACACGGCATTCTGAGTGGATCAGAACACGCCCCCCGGTGGACCCGGCCTACGGTCACGGCTGCGTACCTGTGTTTTCCAGCGCAGAGGGCGTGGCGTCCTGCTGGATTGTCAGGACGTGGAACAGGGTCCAGAGGGAACATGGGTAACCCCGCAGACCCGCCCTGCTGCCCTGGCAACCCACCCAGCGGAGCTCCGCCCCCAGGAACACACCTGAGATCTGGATGGGGGGGCACAAAGTCAGCTGTGACTGCATGTGGGCGTGGCCTCTGCGTGTGAGGGACACTCACCCTCATCTTGTTGTCAACCAGATCCAGAACAGCCTGGTAAGGGATTCGCTGGAGTGGCAGGCTGAGCAGCCAATCAGAGAGAGTCTCCATCAGCTTCACCACAGAACCCCCACCTGGATACAGCTGGACAGGAGACGTGATGTCATCAGTCAACCCTCACGGTGATGTCATCATTCAACCCTCATGGTGATGTCATCAGTCAACCCTCACGGTGATGTCATCAGTAGAGATTTATGTGATGTTATCATTAATGATGATGTCATGTTTTACCTTTGAGACCAATGTGACAAAGTCCTTAAAGATCTTCAGCTCCTCCCCCTCCAGGGAATTATGGGTAGCCAGCTCGACACGAAGCAGGTAGTGGAGGCCGGACTCCAGATCAGCCATGTAGACCTTGGACCTGCAGAGAGACAGATTGATGATCCACAGAGTCCAGAACCTGAACCTGGGCCTAGGTACTTCTGACCACTCTCTGACCCGTCGAAGTCTCTCCAGGGCTCGGAACTCGGTTTCTCCTGCAGCGCCCCCATCTGGACCCCGCTGGAACCGCCCGAGGTCCACCGGCGCTGGACGCCTGGTAACGTCCTCAACATGGAGGAGAAGAAGAAACGCAGTTTCTTCTCACTGAGGGAGGAGGAGGAGCTTAGTGTACGGGTCAATGATGTCATTCAACTCTAACTGACGTCCCGAGGGAGGGTTCTGTGACCCGATCCGGCCCGATCCGACCCACCTGTGCAGGTGCTGGTGTGATGCGTTGGGGTGCAGCAGGTAGACGGAGGGGAAGGAGGTGATTCTCAGAGCGTCCAGCAGGAGGCGCTCTGTGCTCAGCGCTCTCCTCACCTCCACGCCCGAGTACTGCAGCAGGTCCAGGATCACCTGAGAGGAAGTCACACGTTAGAGACTCCACAGGTTCTGGATCTGGTTCGGTCTCATCGGGTTTACAGTCTCACCTCTCGTCCCACATACGAGTCGGGTTCCTCCAGGATGATGGCGGTGTAGTGATCGGACCTTTGACCCAGGAGAGGGAGGAGCTCCCCAGAGCTACGGTCAGACAGAA
>JBBDHG010000243.1:305000-312500 GCA_037951165.1 Lophius americanus
TAGAGAGAGACATGTAGAGAGAGACATGTAGAGAGAGACATGTAGAGAGAGACATGTGCAGACAGACATGTTGAGAGAGACATGTGCAGACAGACATGTAGAGAGAGACATGTAGAGAGAGACATGTGCAGACAGACATGTAGAGAGAGACATGTAGAGAGAGACATGTGCAGACAGACATGTACAGACAGACATGTACAGACAGACATGTAGAGAGAGACATGTGCAGACAGACATGTAGAGAGAGACATGTAGAGAGAGACATGTGCAGACAGACATGTTGAGAGAGACATGTGCAGACAGACATGTACAGACAGACATGTACAGACAGACATGTAGAGACAGACATGTACAGACAGACATGTACAGACAGACATGTAGAGAGAGACATGTGCAGACAGACATGTAGAGAGAGACATGTAGAGAGAGACATGTGCAGACAGACAGGTAGAGAGAGACATGTAGAGAGAGACATGTGCAGACAGACATGTAGAGAGAGACATGTGCAGACAGACATGTAGAGAGAGACATGTAGAGAGAGACATGTAGAGAGAGACATGTGCAGACAGACATGTAGAGAGAGACATGTGCAGACAGACATGTAGAGAGAGACATGTGCAGACAGACATGTAGAGAGAGACATGTAGAGAGAGACATGTGCAGACAGACATGTAGAGAGAGACATGTACAGACAGACATGTAGAGAGAGACATGTACAGACAGACATGTAGAGAGAGACATGTAGAGAGAGACATCTACAGACAGACATGTAGAGAGAGACATCTACAGACAGACATGTAGAGACAGACATGTAGAGAGAGACATGTAGAGAGAGAGACATGTAGAGAGAGACATGTAGAGACAGACATGTAGAGAGAGACATGTAGAGAGAGCCATGTAGAGACAGACATGTGCAGACAGACATGTAGAGACAGACATGTAGAGAGAGACATGTAGAGAGAGACATGTAGAGACAGACATGTGCAGACAGACATGTACAGACAGACATGTACAGACAGACATGTAGAAAGAGACATGTAGAGAGAGACATGTAGAGAGAGACATGTGCAGACAGACATGTAGAGAGAGACATGTGCAGACAGACATGTAGAGAGAGACATGTGCAGACAGACATGTACAGACAGACATGTGCAGACAGACATGTAGAGAGAGACATGTACAGACAGACATGTAGAGAGAGACATGTAGAGAGAGACATGTGCAGACAGACATGTAGAGAGAGACATGTACAGACAGACATGTAGAGAGAGACATGTAGAGAGAGACATCTACAGACAGACATGTAGAGAGAGACATCTACAGACAGACATGTAGAGAGAGACATGTACAGACAGACATGTACAGACAGACATGTGCAGACAGACATGTAGAGAGAGACATGTGCAGACAGACATGTAGAGAGAGACATGTAGAGAGAGACATGTGCAGACAGACATGTAGAGACAGACATGTGCAGACAGACATGTAGAGACAGACATGTGCAGACAGACATGTAGAGAGAGACATGTGCAGACAGACATGTAGAGAGAGACATGTGCAGACAGACATGTAGAGAGAGACATGTGCAGACAGACATGTGCAGACAGACATGTAGAGAGAGACATGTGCAGACAGACATGTAGAGACAGACATGTAGAGAGAGACATGTGCAGACAGACATGTAGAGACAGACATGTGCAGACAGACATGTAGAGACAGACATGTGCAGACAGACATGTAGAGAGAGACATGTGCAGACAGACATGTAGAGAGAGACATGTGCAGACAGACATGTAGAGAGAGACATGTGCAGACAGACATGTAGAGAGAGACATGTGCAGACAGACATGTAGAGAGAGACATGTGCAGACAGACATGTAGAGAGAGACATGTGCAGACAGACATGTAGAGAGAGACATGTGCAGACAGACATGTGCAGACAGACATGTAGAGACAGACATGTAGAGAGAGACATGTGCAGACAGACATGTAGAGAGAGACATGTGCAGACAGACATGTAGAGAGAGAAATGTGCAGACAGACATGTAGAGAGAGACATGTGCAGACAGACATGTAGAGAGAGACATGTGCAGACAGACATGTAGAGAGAGACATGTGCAGACAGACATGTACAGACAGACATGTGCAGACAGACATGTAGAGAGAGACATGTGCAGACAGACATGTAGAGAGAGACATGTGCAGACAGACATGTAGAGAGAGACATGTGCAGACAGACATGTAGAGAGAGACATGTGCAGACAGACATGTAGAGAGAGACATGTGCAGACAGACATGTAGAGAGAGACATGTGCAGACAGACATGTAGAGAGAGACATGTGCAGACAGACATGTAGAGAGAGACATGTGCAGACAGACATGTAGAGAGAGACATGTAGAGAGAGACATGTGCAGACAGACATGTAGAGAGAGACATGTAGAGAGAGACATGTGCAGACAGACATGTACAGACAGACATGTAGAGAGAGACATGTGCAGACAGACATGTGCAGACAGACATGTAGAGAGAGACATGTAGAGAGAGACATGTGCAGACAGACATGTACAGACAGACATGTAGAGAGAGACATGTGCAGACAGACATGTAGAGAGAGACATGTGCAGACAGACATGTAGAGAGAGACATGTGCAGACAGACATGTAGAGAGAGACATGTGCAGACAGACATGTAGAGAGAGACATGTGCAGACAGACATGTAGAGAGAGACATGTGCAGACAGACATGTAGAGAGAGACATGTGCAGACAGACATGTAGAGAGAGACATGTGCAGACAGACATGTAGAGAGAGACATGTAGAGAGAGACATGTGCAGACAGACATGTAGAGACAGACATGTAGAGAGAGACATGTGCAGACAGACATGTAGAGAGAGACATGTGCAGACAGACATGTAGAGAGAGAAATGTGCAGACAGACATGTAGAGAGAGACATGTGCAGACAGACATGTAGAGAGAGACATGTGCAGACAGACATGTAGAGAGAGACATGTGCAGACAGACATGTGCAGACAGACATGTAGAGAGAGAGGATCGTCTCGTTCCACATCTTCCTGATAAAACCGTCATTTACGATTTTTAAGAAAAGTTCGGGTTCAGTGATGATGTCATCGATGACGACATGATGTCACTGCTTTGTTGTCCCTCAGCGGTCCACTTTGATGTCTGTGACATCACGCTGAACTCAGTTTAAGAACCACGCCATCAGGGCAGGACTGGGGCAGCCAGTTTACAGTATCCGCCCACGCTCCACCTCTACTCCACCCACGAAGGTAAACATTGACAGTGTGACGTCACAACAGGGAGAAACCTGACCCAAAACCTCTTGTTTTGTGAGGTGAAGGTGAATGGTTCTGGTTCTGAGGAGCACGTGAGTGGGTCTGGCTCTGTGGTTAAGGTGAATGGTCCTTGTTCGATGGTGTAAATGAATAGTTCTGGTGCCGAGGTGAGGGTGAATGGTTCTGGTGCCGAGGTGAGAGTGAATGGTTCTGGTGCCGAGGTGAGGGTGAATGGTTCTGGTGCCGAGGTGAGAGTGAATGGTTCTGGTGCCGAGGTGAAGGTGAATGGTTCTGGTGCCGAGGTGAGGGTGAATGGTTCTGGTGCCGAGGTGAGAGTGAATGGTTCTGGTGCCGAGGTGAGGGTGAATGGTTCTGGTGCCGAGGTGAGAGTGAATGGTTCTGGTGCCGAGGTGAAGGTGAATGGTTCTGGTGCCGAGGTGAAGGTGAATGGTTCTGGTGCCGAGGTGAAGGTGAATGGTTCTGGTGCCGAGGTGAGGGTGAATGGTTCTGGGTTTGACATGCATTTAAAACACTCGTGCACATCTTTATCTATAAGCAGTCCTTTTTCCCACGGTATTTGAACGTAGCACTCTCTGCTGCTCCCTGCAGGGCTGTCTGTGTAACTGTTCTTTGGTCTGTGACGTCACAGGTTTAGCATCCGGTTTCCACAGCAACGAAGAAGTTCGACTCCAGAGGACAGAGAGAAAAAGTAAGATCGTAATTATGTGTTTATGAGGTGCACTACATGTAGATCACTCTCTACCTGTCTGTCTCTCTGTCTGTCTGTCCCGCTCTCTCTCTCCCTGTCTGTGTCTCTACTCTAACCGTCTCTCTCACTGTCTGTATTTTTACTCTACCTGTCTCTCTCCCTGTCTGTGTCTCTACTCTACCTGTCTCTCTCTCTGTTTCTCCTATACCTGTCTCTCTCCCTGTCTGTGTCTCTACTCTAACCGTCTCTCTCACTGTCTGTATTTTTACTCTACCTGTCTCTCTCCCTGTCTGTGTCTCTACTCTACCTGTCTCTCTCTCTGTTTCTCCTATACCTGTCTCTCTCCCTGTCTGTGTCTCTACTCTACCTGTCTCTCTCTCTGTTTCTCCTATACCTGTCTCTCTCTGTCTGTCTCTTCTCTATCCGTCTCTCTACCTGTCTGTCTCTACTCTACCTGTCTGTCTCTCTACCTGTCTCTACCTGCTGTCACTAACAGTCCACAGATCGCTGTCTGTCCCCAGCAGACTGCTGTTGGTCCAGTCTTGTCACATGATCTTGCTCTGATTAAGGAAACAGGAAGTTGTTTTCTAAACAGTTTTGTGCTCTTCTTCTGCAGTCGCCGTGGAAACATGACATCACCGAGGCTGGGCGTTGTCCGAACCTCCATGATGACCAACCCGCGGATCATTAAGGTACTGCAGTCCGAACACTGGGGGGGTTACTTTCTGGGTGATCCGTGGTGGGGGTGGAGCTTCAATGATCAAAACCTCTTAAGGAGGAAGGAAAGTCCGAAACGGCCTTCCTCAGGCTAGAGCTCCTCCTGGTGGCAGAAATAGAACCCTCCAGTTCTTCCTCACACTGAGGTCTATGTGGGGAGAAAACCTGTACGATTCCATAATACCCACGACGTCCTGACCCGCGAGACTCCGATACTGGAAAAATATGAGCATAAGTCCAACAACGCCAGAAGCGGATCAGAACCACAGATTGACTCTCCTCCTGTGGAGGCGGGGTCAATGACATCATTTTCATGGATTTCAAACTGCCCCTTGTTTTCCTTCTGATCTGCTATTGGCCAAAACACAGGAAGTGATGCTCAAAGGACGTCCCCCTAACCAATCAGCAACCAGAACACAAGATTGACATGAAGTCGGTCCAGTCAGAGTTCTGCTGGTGATAAAAAGTTTTATTTAGACTTCGTCACAATAAAATGTATTTTGTTCAGCTTAAGCAGTTAAATAGAAGCCCTGAAACTCTTACCAGCAAGGATGGATTTAGCAAGTAGGTGATGATGATGATGATGATGATTGGGAAGATGAAGAAGGTGATGATGGTGATGGTGGCGTAGATGATGGTGTTGATGATGATGATGGTAATGATGATAATAATGATGATGATGGTGAAGCTGAAGATGAAGATGAAGAAGATGATAATGGTGATGTTGATGACGATAATGAAAACGATGATGATGATGATGATGATAATGACGATGATGACAATTGTGATGATGGTGAAGGTGAAGACGATGAAGATGGTGTTAATGATGATGTTGATTGCGATGAAGATGATAATGGTGATGTTGATAGTGATGAGGATGATGATGATGATGTTGATGATAATGATCATGATGATTATGTTGATGGTGATGAAGATGATAATGTTGAGGGTGTTGATGATGATGACGATGATGTTGATGATGATGATGATGATGATGATGTTGATGGTGTTGGTGTTGATGATGATGACGATGATGATGATGATGATGATGATGACGATGATGAAGATGATAATGTTGATGTTGATGGTGTTGATGATGATGACGATGATGTTGATGATGATGATGATGATGTTGATGTTGATGTTGATGGTGTTGATGATGATGTTGATGATGATGATGATGATGATGATGTTGATGATGATGATGATGATTATGTTGATGGTGATGAAGATGATAATGTTGATGTTGATGGTGTTGATGATGATGACGACGATGATGTTGATGATGATGATGATGTTGATGATGATGATGATGATGTTGATGAAAATGATGATGATTATGTTGATGGTGATGAAGATGATGACGATGATGTTGATGATGATGTTGATGATGATGTTGATGATGATGATGATGATGATGATGATGATGATGATGATGATGATGATGATGTTGTACAGGCTCCTCTGGGAGAGGCCCGGTCCTCAAACCTCTCATATCCTGGTCAAGATTTCACCTACGGGATCAGAAACAGAACCACTGATGGACAGATGGATGAGAGTGAGCCCCTAAGCTCCGCCCACCACAACAAAGCAGACTGACTTAAGCATGACTTCTTTTATTACTATAGAAACTTTTATTGAGATATACTTATTTTATAGCAGACTAAAGTTAGCATGCTAACCAGCTAGCCCTAGCATGTTCTTTCTCATAAAACAATCATCAAGGGTTCTCAAAATACTACTACAGCAAAACTAGCACTAGCACTAGCTCTGGTAGTAGCATGAAGGTTATAGCCACTAGCACTGGTAGTATCATGAAGGTTATAGCCACTAGCTCTGGTAGTAGCATGAAGGTTATAGCCATTAGCTCTGGTAGTAGCATGAAGGTTATAGCCACTAGCACTGGTAGTAGCATGAAGGTTATAGCCACTAGCTCTGGTAGTAGCATGAAGGTTATAGCCACTAGCTCTGGTAGTAGCATGAAGGTTATAGCCATTAGCTCTGGTAGTAGCATGAAGGTTATAGCCACTAGCTCTGGTAGTAGCATGAAGGTTATAGCCATTAGCTCTGGTAGTAGCATGAAGGTTATAGCCACTAGCACTGGTAGTAGCATGAAGGTTATAGCCACTAGCACTGGTAGTAGCATGAAGGTTATAGCCACTAGCTCTGGTAGTAGCATGAAGGTTATAGCCATTAGCTCTGGTAGTAGCATGAAGGTTATAGCCACTAGCACTGGTAGTAGCATGAAGGTTATAGCCACTAGCTCTGGTAGTAGCATGAAGGTTATAGCCATTAGCTCTGGTAGTAGCATGAAGGTTATAGCCACTAGCTCTGGTAGTAGCATGAAGGTTATAGCCACTAGCTTTGGTAGTAGCATGAAGGTTATAACCATTTGCTCTGGTTTAGGGTTAGGGTTTGGATCAGAACTAGGGACCGTAGCAGACTTGATTCTGATGAGGCTCCTCAGAGCGTTAGGGTTGGTCGGCCGTCACAGAGTGTTAGCATGAAGGAAACACGCCCTCAGGCAACCGGCACCGCTGTCACTCAAAGAGACGCAGCGTTGACCGACGCCATCCTTCAAACCTCTGAGGAGCAACTTCAGATCCTCTGACAGCAGCAGCAACACGGGTACGGTAAATATTACTAGTCCTACTAGTCTACTAGTCCCTCTAGTCCTATTAGTCTACTAGTCCTAC
The DNA here is from genome assembly GCA_037951165.1 of Lophius americanus. Classification (NCBI taxonomy): domain Eukaryota; kingdom Metazoa; phylum Chordata; class Actinopteri; order Lophiiformes; family Lophiidae; genus Lophius; species Lophius americanus. Next base: position 312,421 of record JBBDHG010000243.1, read on the forward strand.
CAGTCTACTAGTCCTACTAGTCCCTCTAGTCCTACTAGTCTACTAGTCCTACCAGTCTACTAGTCCTACTAGTCCCTCTA
>JBBDHG010000243.1:317500-355000 GCA_037951165.1 Lophius americanus
TGAGGTCATGTGACCCGCTGGTCCCTGTGAGTCAGCTGATTCTACGTGAAACCACGGCGCCTCCTCAGACGTGGACCGATGACCCCTCAGTGGGAAGAGGACGTCAGTCGGGTCAGAGGTCACCGACCTTTGACCTGAACCATCACCTGATGTGGTGTCGCTTCTCTGTGTCTCCATCTCTCAGTGCAGGGCGGGACTTCGGACCTCGCCTCGAACCCTCTGAAGAAACCCCGTAAGGCTCGGACGGCGTTCAGCGACCGCCAACTGTCGAAGCTGGAGAGAAGCTTCCAGAACCAGAAGTACCTGAGTGTCCAGGACCGCATGGAGCTGGCGGCGTCACTGCAGCTCAGCGACGCCCAGGTCAAGACCTGGTACCAGAACCGGAGGTAAGGAAGCGAGCCCCCGAGGAAACGTGACACTGTCAAAGTTTTGAGTCTTTGTGGCCGTTTTTCTTTGCAATTATGGTCCTGGTGATGTCATCAACAACGCTGATGTCATCACCAGTAACGCTGATGTCGTCGACAGTAACGCTGATGTCATCACCAGTAACGCTGATGTCGTCGACAGTAACGCTGATGTCGTCGACAGTAACGCTGATGTCATCACCAGTAACGCTGATGTCGTCGACAGTAACGCTGTTGTCAACAGTAACACTGATGTCGTCGACAGTAACGCTGTTGTCAACAGTAACGCTGTTGTCAACAGTAACAGTTGTCAACAGTAACACTGTTGTCAACAGTAACGCTGATGTCGACAGTAACGCTGATGTCGACAGTAACGCTGTCGTCGTCACCAGTAACGCTGTTGTCAACAGTAACGCTGATGTCGACAGTAACGCTGATGTCGACAGTAACGCTGATGTCGACAGTAACGCTGTCGTCGTCACCAGTAACGCTGTTGTCAACAGTAACGCTGTTGTCACCAGTAACGCTGATCTGTGTTTCAGGACCAAGTGGAAGCGTCAGTCTTTGGTCGGTCTGGAGCTGCTCACTGAAGCCGGCAGGATGTTCTTACCCTCACACTTCCTGTACCCTCAAGCCCCGCCCACGCCGGACTTCTACCTGTACGACCCAGCGGCACCCCTGCTGTCTCAGGTCCGGACCCTCAGTGGACTTTACCCCCTCTGACGGCTGAACGTGTGTGACGTAGACGTAGACGTCCAGTGATGGAACATTGACCACGTCTCAGAGGATTGGACGTCTGTGGTATAAGTTGTTCAAAGACACATCGAGAAGAAAGTGAAAGAAGACAAACGTGGACTTTGACTGTTTTTATTTCCTTTTTTAAATTTTCAATAAATATTGTAACATTTGTTGTTCATTTTCTTCAGCATTTTATTTTGGCGGATGATGATTCTGACTCCTCCTTTGTGAGGTAGTTCTGATGGGGAGCTCCTCCTTCAGGGGCGGGTCTCCAGACACCGGAGCACCCTGATTGGTTGAGCTTATCTGCTTGTAAAGGACGGCAAAAAAAACCCCAAACTAAAATCACTTCCTCGTTGTCACTGAGGACGTCGTTGCCGCGGATCGGCGAGGCGAGGAGGGGACAACGAGAGACAAACTCTGAATTTGTTAAACCTGCCTCCTGAAATAACTATCAAATCTTAAAAAGTCAGTCTTGAAACATTTGACCTTTGACCTCAATAATCATGAATCAATAAGAAACCAAAACATTCAGTCGACTTTTATTGTAAAAGTCTGTTGGATTTCCTCCGGGGAGTAAATATAAACTGTAGGAGGCGGAGCCAAGATGAATATCAATGTTTCTTTAGGAGTAGCTTTTATGTCTCTGCTGCTGCTTTGATGTTCTTTTATTCATCCTAATCTTTTATTCATTACTAATCCTGGATGCTTTGAACGCAGCTTCTCCTCAGAGGTTCTCTACAACGCTCCACAAAAAACAAACGAGAAACAAACGGTCGCATCTGGCAGGAAGTTAGCGTAGCGTGTTAGCAGCTAGCGATGACATTAGCTGGGGGAGTAGCGTAGCACACGAAGTTGAGCCCCGGAACATGAATGACTAGAATACTACAGAAGGGACGTTTGTCATTTTGGCGCCTTGTGGAATATTATCTACTGCGGTTGATCCACGGGGTCAAAGGTGACGGCCAGCAGAAAGGTCAAGGGTCAATTTTGATTCATTCACTGTCTTTGTGGTTGTTTTGTCTGGTGGTGAAGAAAATTAAACTTAAACTCAATTGAGCTGGACTTAAAACTAAACCAGACTAAACTAAATTAAACTGGACTAAACTGAAGTAACTAAACAAACAAATAAACAAACAAACAAAGACCACAGGTCAGACAGGTGGGGCTATAAATCTGAACCAAGGGTCAAGGGTCACGGCCAGTACAAAGGTCAAAGGTCGATTCTGATTCTTTTTTGGGGTCGTTTAGAGGAGAAGGCGTGTGAATGCTGTTTTATTATACAGAACTCATTCAGCTCATTAGCTCCGCCCACAGTCCACCGACTCCGCCCACAGGTGTGAGGCTAATGAACCCACAGTTCTTCCTAATGACCAGGACACAAACAGGAAGTGGGTCAGAACAGCTGGAGGGACTTCATCACATCTGGATAATCTGATCCACATGTTTGTTCAGGTGAAGTGACAACAGAGAAGGGGGCGGACTTTCCGATAAATACGGTTATCGCTGCTGCAGAATCAGAACCGGTCTTTACGGACCCACAGAAACAGACCCCTCAAACATTTGAATGCAGAAAAAAACGACGTCTGCGTGGACCAATCAGAGCGCAGAGTCAGGTTCACGGTAATTGGTCCGGCTCCGTTTGTCCTCTGGGGTTCCGTCTGAACCCGGGTCCTGGACCTGTAGACATTGTTTGAATGCTGTCTAAGTTCTTACATCATCTCTTCATTGCTACCCCCCTCCTCACCGGACGGACCACCCGCCTTCTTCTTCTTCTTCTTCTTCTTCTTGGAGTCTCGTCCCTCCAACCCGCTGGAGAACTCAGAGCGAGAGAGGCGGAGTTCCCTCTGACTGGTACAGAACCTGAGGACCACAGAACAACCAAAGCCCCATAAACCACTAGAATCCTCGGACGCCACATCTGGTTCTTAGATCCAGGATCACCAGGACCGGAAACCACAGTCAGTCCAGGTTTTAGATCTACACCTGATTGTGGTACTAGATCTGGTTTCAGTACTAGATCTGATTGTGGTACCAGATCTGGTTTCAGTACTAAACCTGATTGTGGTACTAGATATGGTTTCAGTACTAAACCTGATTGTGGTACCAGATCTGGTTTCAGTACTAAACCTGATTGTGGTACCAGATATGGTTTCAGTACTAAACCTGATTGTGGTACCAGATCTGGTTTCAGTACTAAACCTGATTGTGGTACTAGATCTGGTTTCAGTACTAGATCTGGTTTCAGTACTAGATCTGATTTTGACTGATCAGGCTAAACTAAACTCCACTAAACTCAGGATCTGAGGATCCTACCTTTTGTCTCGAGGTCTGTCCTGGTTCTTCACTGGACTCCTGCTCTGGTTCTGGTTCCTGCTCAGGTTCTTCTTTCTGGTGCGGTTCTTGGTGGATGCGGCGGCGGCGGCGGCGGCGCTCAGGCCCTGAGGAGCGTCTCGGAGACCAAAGCTCTTGGCGGTGTGACCCAGGTGGAGGGAGCGGATGTGGAAGATGTGTTTGAGGTGGGTGGGGTAGGTGGTGTAGGCCCGCAGGAAAGACTGCAGCGCTGATGACATCACAGTGACATCACAGGGTCAGATCAGGATGAGTCAGGACCACAGGCGTGAGCGCCGTGATGTCACTCACCTCTCTTGGCGGATTGAAGGGACTCGTCGTCTGAGTGGACCAAGTTCTCGAACTCCGTCTGAAGAACCGTTGCCCTCTCACGGGTCTCCTGATCCTGAAACAGGAAGTCACATCACACACGGCTGACTCATTGGTGAAGCTAGTGTGTGACATCATAATCTTTATGGCGTCTGACCTTGCTGTGGTATTTGCCCCGCCCCTTGTAGGCGTCGTCCATCATCAGACTAGACAGGATATCCAGCAGCTTTATCTCTGATAGGCTGAATAAAAAGCCCCGCCCACACAGTCAGAAGGAGAGGGTGGAGAAACAGAAGCATAAAGGTGACAGCTGTCAGTCAACAGACCTGATGTTGTGATTGGCCAACTCGTTGATGAAAGCGGTCTCGGCTGGCGTGAGGAAGATGAGGCTGCTTCCTCTTCCTCCGATCCGAGCAGTCCGACCGACGCGGTGAACATACTCGGCCGCCGCTGTGGGAGGAGTGTACTGAAACGCAAAAACAGAACTTGAAAGAAGCCACGCCCACAAAGAATACTAGAGTCTGATCGGCTAAGGCATTAACGTGCTACCTGGTTGATGGTATCATCATCATGACGTCATAGTTACCTGAACGATCCAGGTGACTTGTGGGAGGTCCAGACCTCTGGCAGCCACGTCCTGTAACACACGAACACATGGTGTTTTGTGAAGGCGTGTTTTGTGAAGGCGTGTTTTGTGATGGCGTGAAGTGGGATGGCGTGTTTTGTGATGGCGTGATGTACGATGGCGTGTCTTGTGATGCCGTGTTTTGTGATGGCGTGTCTTGTGATGGCGTGTTTTGTGATGGCGTGTCTTGTGATGCCGTGTTTTGTGATGGCGTGTCTTGTGATGGCATGTTTTGTGATGGCGTGTCTTGTGATGGCGTGTTTTGTGATGGCGTGTCTTGTGATGGCGTGTTTTGTGATGGCGTGTCTTGCGATGGCGTGAAGTTGGATGGCGTGTTTTGTGATGGCGTGTTTTGTGATGGCGTGATGTGGGACGGCGTGATGCGGGATGGCGTGATGTGGGATGGCGTGATGTGTTATGGCGTGTCTTGTGATGGCGTGATGGGGGATGGCGTGATGTGTTATGGCGTGCCTTGTGATGGCGTGATGTGGGATGGCGTGATGTGTTATGGCGTGTCTTGTGATGGCGTGATGTGGGATGGCGTGATGTGGGATGGCGTGTCTTGTGATGGCGTGATGTGGGATGGCGTGTCTTGTGATGGCGTGATGTGTTATTGCGTGTCTTGTGATGGCGTGATGTGGGATGGCGTGATGTGGGACGGCGTGATGTGGGATGGCGTGATGTGTTATGGCGTGTCTTGTGATGGCGTGATGTGGGATGGCGTGTCTTGTGATGGCGTGATGTGTTATTGCGTGTCTTGTGATGGCGTGATGTGTTATTGCGTGTCTTGTGATGGCGTGATGTGGGATGGCGTGATGTGGGACGGCGTGATGTGGGATGGCGTGATGTGGGACGGCGTGATGTGGGACGGCGTGATGTGGGATGGCGTGATGTGGGACGGCGTGATGTGGGACGGCGTGATGTGGGACGGCGTGATGTGGGACGGCGTGATGTGGGACGGCGTGATGTGGGACGGCGTGATGTGGGATGGTAACTGACTGTGCAGAGCAGGACGCCAGACGGGGATGCTGAGAACTTCGTGAAAACCTCAGAGCGCTCCTGGTGGACAAAACAAACACACCCTCACTGACTGAACTCTAACCAGCAGACATCACAACACCATCATGGCGGTCCGAAAACACCATCATGGCGGTCTCACCTCCTGCTTCATGTTGCCGTGGAGACGCAGGAAAACGACCCCGGACAGGATGGCGGAGAAGAGGGAGTGGAGGAACTCGACCAGCTCGCAGCTCGAGGCGAAGACTATGACTTTGTCGTTCTGAGAAAACTGGTGGACAACAGTGATGTCATGACGGCACTTAGCTCTCAACCAATCAGGTCGCTGCAACTAAGTCACCTGAGCAGATGGTGGTCTAACATTCATGAACCGATTTGATGCCACCTGGTGAGACTTAGATCAAAGCTGGATTAAACAGGAAGTGCCATGTCACTAGCCCCGCCAATCACACAAGACGCGACCCCTATGTGGAGATGCCAACCAGGTGTCTGGAGGTTATATGACCAGGTGTGTGGAGGATACCTGACCAGGTGTGTGGAGGATACCTGACCAGGTGTGTGGAGGATACCTGACCAGGTGTGTGGAGGATACCTGACCAGGTGTGTGGAGGTTACCTTACACTTGTCCAGTATGAAGGCAGCCAGGCAGACCAGTCTGATCTTACTGGGAACCACCACCACAAACTGCTTCAGAGCCTCTGGAACAGCGAAGCTGTCTGATTGGCTGGCTGTGTTGGGGTTGGAGGTCACAGTGGAGCTGGTGGTGGTGAGGTCAGAGGAGGCGGGGCCAGACACTTGGATGCTGACGGGGTTGTTGAGACAAATGTCTGCTAACCGGGTCACACCTGAAACAGAGATTTACTGGTTTCTCCATGTGCCATAACATTAGGTCCATTAGCTTAAAGATTAGCATCGCTAGAACCAGCCAAGAGGATCCAAGATCTAAACAGTAGAGGAGCAGGAGCATGATGAAGAACAGCAGGAGCATGATGAAGAACAGCAGGAGCATGATGAAGAACAGCAGGAGCATGATGAAGAACAGCAGGAGCATGATGAAGAACAGCAGGAGCATGATGAAGAACAGCAGGAGCATGATGAAGAACAGCAGGATCATGATGAAGAACAGCAGGAGCATGATGAAGAACAGCAGGATCATGATGAAGAACAGCAGGAGCATGATGAAGAACAGCAGGAGCATGATGAAGAAGAACAGGATCATGATGAACAAGAACAGCAGGAGTATGATGAAGAAGAAAAGGAGCATGATGAAGAAGAACAGGATCATGATGATGAACAGCAGGATGATGATGATGAAGAACAGCAGGAGCATGAAGAAGAAGAGGATCATGATGATGAAGAACAGCAGGAGCATTAAGAACGGCAGGAGCATGAAGAAGAACAGCAGGATGATGATGATGAAGAACAGCAGGAGCATGAAGAAGAAGAACAGGATCATGATGATGAAGAACAGATGGAGCATGAAGAAGAACAGCAGGAGCATGGAGAACAGGAGGAGCATGAAGAAGAACAGCAGGATGATGATGAAGAAGAACAGCAGGAGCATGATGAAGAAGAACAGCAGGAGCATGATGAAGAAGAACAGGAGCATGATGAAGAAGAACAGGATGATGATGATGAAGAACAGATGGAGCATGATGAAGAACAGCAGGAGCATGAAGAAGAACAGCAGGATGATGATGAAGAAGAACAGCAGGAGCATGATGAAGAAGAACAGCACGAGCATGAAGAAGAACAGCAGGAGCATGATGAAGAAGAACAGCACGAGCATGAAGAAGAACAGCAGGAGCATGATGAAGAAGAACAGGATGATGATGATGAAGAACAGCAGCAGCTGTGTGTAGGTGTGTGTTTACCGTGTGTTAGTGTTGCAGACAGCAGGACGTTCTGTCGGCTCGGTCCGGTCGAGTTCACACTGTTTAAGATGACTGTCAGATCTTTCTCAAAGCCCAGGTCCAATATCCTAAACAAACACACACACACACACACACACACACACACACACAAACACACAAACATAAACACACACACACGAACATAAACACACACACACACACACACACACACACACACACACGAACATAAACACACACACACACACACACACACACACACACACAAACATAAACACACACACACACGAACATAAACACACACACACACACACACACACACGAACAAACACACAAACATGTTAATGATACTCCTTAAATATTGCTTTTTTCTTGTTCATCTATTTGTTGAACCATATCAAGAGGAACCAGTCTGAACCAGTCTGAACCAGTGAGAACCAGTGAGAACCAGTGAGAACCAGTCTGAACCAGTCAGAACCAGTGAGAACCAGTGAGAACCAGTGAGAACCAGTCTGAACCAGTCTGAACCAGTCAGAACCAGTGAGAACCAGTGAGAACCAGTGAGAACCAGTCTGAACCAGTCAGAACCAGTGAGAACCAGTGAGAACCAGTTACCGGTCTGCCTCGTCCAGGATGAGCCAGCGGACGGCGCTGAAGGCGATGCTCAGGGTGTTTTTGATATGATCCACCAGACGTCCAGGAGTCGCCACCAGGATGTTGATTCCTTTCCGGAGTCTGAAGAAAGAGGACAGCCAGTTAGCCCACAGATGAACGGAGGGCTCGTTCAACTCGTAAAGACCCACAGAAGTTCTCCAAGGACCCCAAGAGGAGGTACCTGGCCTTCTCTGCTTTCCTCTTCTCTCCTCCCATCAGGACACCTGGGACGATCCAGGTAAACGGCTGCAGAGAGAAATGATGTCATCATTGTTGTCACAGGAAGTTCTTTTCACACTTCCTGTTTCACAATAAAAGCCTCGCTGCAGGTTTTTGTTTGTTGATGGTGAAGCAGCTTCAGGGACCTCCAGCTCCTCACCGGCGGGACCTTCTTCTCCTTCTGCTGCTGGACCTGACCTGCAGGTCAGAGGTCAAGGGGAGGTCCCACACAGAGGAAGTGACTGTTGCTGATCAAAGCCTTCATCCTGGAGCCGGCGCTCCAGTTTTTACAGTTCATCATTTAAAATTTTTGACTTTTATCCTTCAATTTGTTTCTGTGACATTTTCTCCACTTTTAGATATTAAATGTTCTGTAATTTGTATTTTCATAACTATATTTAACTTATTTGATCAACATTAATACCTTATCTGTTTGTTTGTTTATCTGTGTTTGTTTGTTTATCTGTGTTTGTTTGTTTATCTGTATTTGTTTGTTTATCTGTGTTTGTTTATCGGTATTTGTTTATCTGTGTTTGTTTATCTGTGTTTGTTTGTTTATCTCTGTTTGTTTATCTGTGTTTGTTTGTTTATCTGTGTTTGTTTGTTTATCTGTATTTGTTTGTTTATCTGTGTTTGTTTATCGGTATTTGTTTATCGGTGTTTGTTTATCTGTGTTTGTTTATCTCTGTTTGTTTGTTTATCTCTGTTTGTTTATCTGTGTTTGTTTATCTGTGTTTGTTTGTTTATCTGTGTTTGTTTGTTTATCTGTGTTTGTTTGTTTATCTGTGTTTGTTTGTTTATCTGTGTTTGTTTATCTGTGTTTGTTTGTTTATCTGTGTTTGTTTGTTTATCTGTATTTGTTTGTTTATCTGTGTTTGTTTATCGGTATTTGTTTATCGGTGTTTGTTTATCTGTGTTTGTTTATCTCTGTTTGTTTGTTTATCTCTGTTTGTTTATCTGTGTTTGTTTATCTGTGTTTCTTTGTTTATCTGTGTTTGTTTATCTGTGTTTGTTTGTTTATCTGTGTTTGTTTGTTTATCTGTGTTTGTTTGTTTATCTGTGTTTGTTTATCTGTGTTTGTTTGTTTATCTGTGTTTGTTTATCTGTTTGTTTGTTTATCTGTGTTTGTTTATCTGTGTTTGTTTGTTTATCTGTGTTTGTTTGTTTATCTGTGTTTGTTTGTTTATCTGTGTTTGTTTATCTGTGTTTGTTTGTTTATCTGTGTTTGTTTATCTGTTTGTTTGTTTATCTGTGTTTGTTTGTTTATCTGTGTTTGTTTATCTGTGTTTGTTTATCTGTGTTTGTTTATCGGTATTTGTTTATCGGTGTTTGTTTATGTGTGTTTGTTTATCTCTGTTTGTTTATCTCTGTTTGTTTATCTGTGTTTGTTTATCTGTGTTTGTTTGTTTATATGTGTTTGTTTATCTGTGTTTGTTTATCGGTGTTTGTTTATCTGTGTTTGTTTATCTGTTTTGTTTATCGGTGTTTGTTTATGTGTGTTTGTTTATCTATGTTTGTTTATCGGTGTTTGTTTATCTGTGTTTGTTTATCTGTGTTTGTTTGTTTATATGTGTTTGTTTGTTTATCTGTGTTTGTTTATCTGTGTTTGTTTATCGGTGTTTGTTTATCGGTGTTTGTTTATCTGTGTTTGTTTATCTCTGTTTGTTTGTTTATCTCTGTTTGTTTATCGGTGTTTGTTTGTCGGTGTTTGTTGGTTGGTTTGTTTATCTGTGTTGTTTTGTTTATCTGTTTGTTTATCTCTGTTTGTTTGTTTATCGGTGTTTGTTTGTTTATCGGTGTTTGTTTGTTTATCGTGTTTGTTGGTTTATCGGTGTTTGTTTATCTGTTTTGTTTATCGGTATTTGTTTATCGGTGTTTGTTTATGTGTGTTTGTTTATCTATGTTTGTTTATCGGTGTTTGTTTATCTGTGTTTGTTTATCTGTGTTTGTTTGTTTATATGTGTTTGTTTGTTTATCTGTGTTTGTTTATCTGTGTTTGTTTATCGGTGTTTGTTTATCGGTGTTTGTTTATCTGTGTTTGTTTATCTCTGTTTGTTTGTTTATCTCTGTTTGTTTATCGGTGTTTGTTTGTCGGTGTTTGTTGGTTGGTTTGTTTATCTGTGTTGTTTTGTTTATCTGTTTGTTTATCTCTGTTTGTTTGTTTATCGGTGTTTGTTTGTTTATCGGTGTTTGTTTGTTTATCGGTGTTTGTTGGTTTATCGGTGTTTGTTTGTTTATCTGTGTTGTTTTGTTTATCTCTGTTTGTTTGTTTATCGGTGTTTGTTTATCTGTGTTTGTTTGTTTATCTGTGTTTGTTTGTTTATCTGTGTTTGTTTGTTTATCCCTGTTTGTTTGTTTATCTCTGTTTGTTTGTTTATCTCTGTTTGTTTGTTTGTTTGTTTAGGGGGGACAGTGGTTTTCCGTGATGCTTCATGCTTGAGTCTGAAAACAAAGACGTGAGAAGGTTCTGATGACGTGGAGGAGAAGTCCTGGATCAGAAGATCAGGAGCAGAGACGGTTCTGGTTCTGGTACCACTAGAGCGACAGCAGGTGAGTTACCTTCAGAAGCTTCTGGAAGGTCTGGAACGTCTGCAGGGCGAGCTGAGGGACACAGAGAGGACAACATGCTGAAGGTGGGATAGTCTGGTAGGTCTGATGGGGGTCTACAGTGGTCCTGGTGGTCTGAGGGTGGTCTGGGTTGGGTGTTGGGGTACAGACTACAGGAACCATCTGGTAGGTCTGATGGGGGTCTACAGTGGTCCTGGTGGTCTGAGGGTGGTCTGGGTTGGGTGTTGGGGTACAGACTACAGGAACCATCTGGTAGGTCTGATGGGGGTCTACAGTGGTCCTGGTGGTCTGAGGGTGGTCTGGGTTGGGTGTTGGGGTACAGACTACAGGAACCATCTGGTAGGTCTGATGGGGGTCTACAGTGGTCCTGGTGGTCTGAGGGTGGTCTGGGTTGGGTGTTGGGATACAGACTACAGGAACCATCTGGTAGGTCTGATGGGGGTCTACAGTGGTCCTGGTGGTCTGAGGGTGGTCTGGGTTGGGTGTTGGGGTACAGACTACAGGAACCATCTGGTAGGTCTGATGGGGGTCTACAGTGGTCCTGGTGGTCTGAGGGTGGTCTGGGTTGGGTGTTGGGGTACAGACTACAGGAACCATCTGGTAGGTCTGATGGGGGTCTACAGTGGTCCTGGTGGTCTGAGGGTGGTCTGGGTTGGGTGTTGGGGTACAGACTACAGGAACCATCTGGTAGGTCTGATGGGGGTCTACAGTGGTCCTGGTGGTCTGAGGGTGGTCTGGGTTGGGTGTTGGGATACAGACTACAGGAACCATCTGGTAGGTCTGATGGGGGTCTACAGTGGTCCTGGTGGTCTGAGGGTGGTCTGGGGTGGGTGTTGGGGTACAGACTACAGGAACCATCTGGTAGGTCTGATGGGGGTCTACAGTGGTCCTGGTGGTCTGAGGGTGGTCTGGGTTGGGTGTTGGGATACAGACTGGTTCCTCTGAAGGATGGATGATGATGTCATTGATGATGTCATACTCAATGTTTTCATCAACACTTGCTGATTTAAATTTAAATTAACTCTTTGTAGATAATTCAGTCAGAACATCCGAGGATGGTTCCTCAACATTCAGACGTGTTCTGGACCGAACCACGGATCCACTGGTACCTCTCTGGTGGGGACGATGATGACCGCCAGAGGACCGTCTGACCGGCCCACTTTGGGTTGAAGCGCCTGAAGACTCTGGACCACAGGGACGGCGTAGGACAGAGTCTTACCTGCACACACAGACAACCATCAGAACCTGGGTCCAATCATGATCCAGGGTCTCTATCCGGTCCAGTTCTCAAAAACTTTTGACTTACCTGATCCTGTCTGAGATCGGACCACAGCGTCGCGACCCGAGAGGAGACCTGGAATCGTCTGCTTCTGAACGCTGGAAAGACAAAAGGGGACCTCAGTGTTGTCCTCAGCAGAACCCTGGTCCGCAACCAGCAGAACCCTGGTCCGCTACCAGCAGAACCCTGGTCAGCTACCAGCAGAACTCTGGTCCGCTACCAGCAGAACCCTGGTCCGCTACCAGCAGAACCCTGGTCAGCTACCAGCAGAACTCTGGTCCGCTACCAGCAGAACTCTGGTCCGCTACCAGCAGAACCCTGGTCCGCAACCAGCAGAACTCTGGTCCGCTACCAGCAGAACCCTGGTCCACTACCGGTCCATTACTAACAGAACCCCGGTCCATTACTAGCAGAATCCTGCTTGGGTCCCTTTAAAGGACGAGATGTTGGTTCTACCTCACCTGGTCACCGTGGAAACATTCAGGACTTTATTCAGAGTCGCCACCTGGTGAAGAATGAGCAGCCAATCAGAGCACAGAACAGACAGAACCCTCCAGCCAATCAGAGCGTTGGTCACTCACCAGATGGGGGTGGAGCCCCAGGTCCGAGAAGGAGTCGCTTGTGAAGATCTTCTCCGTGATTTGAGGAACATCAGGTCTGATGGAGGAAGAGGAATGAGGATGAACAGATCAGAGTGAGATGTTCCGACCAATCAGAGGAGGAGCTGAGTACCTGCTGATCTGAGGGATGTCTGGGTTGTGCTTGAACAGAGAGGAGGTCTTGATGGTGCTCCTTCCTGCCTCCTTCACTCCATCCTTCTTCTTCTGTGGTGTCCTCTCCGTCTGCACAGGGTGACCAGGCCAGATGTTAACGATCCTTCTCTCATCCTACCTTCAGAGTGACCTCCTCAGATGTGAGCAGATCTTACCTGACGCTCCTCCTCCTCCTCCTTCTGCTGTCTCTTCTGTTTGGCGCTTCTCCCCTCTGAGGAGCTGCTGAACCTCCTTTTCTGTCCTGGCTGCTTCATCTGGAGTTCAAACACACAAACAAACTCAGAGCTGAGGTGGATCCAGAGATCTGATCCACCTAATCTAAAGAGTCCATATCTAACGTCTGCGCCTGCGTCTGCGTCTGCAGTCGTTAAATCCTCGTCCGTCAGCCGTCTGAAGACCTCGTTGATGAAGACAGTAGAATCTGTCATGTGTCACCAGGTGGTTCTGACAAAACCTACAACCGCGATGGATGGCATACACACACATATATATACACACACATATATATACACACACATATATATACACACACACATATACACACACACATATATACACACACATATATATACACACACATATATACACACACACATATATACACACACATATATATATACACACACATATATATACACACACATATACACACACACATATACACACACACATATATATACACACACATATATATATACACACATATATACACACACATATATATATATATATATATATATATATATTTATATATATATATATATATATATTTATATATATATATATATATATATATATATTTATATATATATATATATATTTATATATATATATATATATATTTATATATATATTATATATATATATTTATATATATATATATATATTTATATATATATATATATATATATTTATATATATATATATATATATATATTTATATATATATATATATATTTATATATATATATATATATTTATATATATATATATATATTTATATATATATATATATATTTATATATATATATATATATATTTATATATATATTATATATATATATTTATATATATATATATATATTTATATATATATATATATATTTATATATATATATATATATATTTATATATATATATATATATATTTATATATATATATATATATATTTATATATATATTATATGTATATAAGTTGTCTTAGGAAGGAGACCACCAGCGTCTCATGATGGGGGGGGGGGGCTAACCCACCCTGTCTGATCAAACACAAGTGTTGGTTGGTTCTGGTTCTGGTAGAAAGTTGTCAGAACCCACAGTGACGTCACAGCGTGCTGGGTAGTCAAAGGGTGATGGACCCCTCAGTATCAGAACAGGACCGCGGAGCTGTGGTGGTTCTGGTTTGATGTGGTTCATGGAGTCCCGCTCAGAGGTCAGAGGTCAGGCAGTTGTTTGTTATCAGAGCGCTGTTTACCGGAGTTTAACGCAGATTTGTTTCTTTTACTGACAGGAAACGTTTAATTACCGACAGCAGCGTTAGTTTCATGCGACACTCTGGAGAACCAGGCGATGACGTCAGAGCTAAACACACCAGGCTGATAGCCACGAGCACGTGCGAGAGTTCAGCTCGCAGCGAATAAGTCTAACCACATTCTAGAAGCAGACACTTCCGCCGAAGATAACGTCATCGTAATCTTTAAACAAAAACACAAAAACGGAGAAAATTACAGACGGAACTCCAGAAACTCACCGTGTAGCGCAGCAACGCGGGTCCGGAACACTTCCTGCTACGTCACCAGAACCCCGCCTCCTTCACGACTGGCCCTCTGGGCATGCGCACAAATTTTAGTGTATTTGTTTTTTTCTCATAGAATAGAATAGATATTTATTTTCATTTTTTTTAAAACGTATATACTTATATATAAATATGTAAGTATATATACATAAGTATAGATGTGTATGTATATATACATAAATATATATATACAAGGAGGTATTTTGTACGGTATTCAAGTAATCAGACTATAACACTTAGTTGTTGGGGGAGGGGGGGGGGGGGGGGGGGGGAAACTGTTCAGTTTGCTTGTTCTAGATGTGATGGATCTATATCTCTTCCCAGAGAGCTGGGGGGAGAAACGGGAGTGCCAGTGTAAAAGTGTCTGGGGGGGGTAGACGTGTCCTGCCACAGGCACCCCTGTGTCTGTCTGTCTGTCTGACAGATGGGTCAACAGGGCCCGGTCCAGTCCAGGTCCAGGATCCTGCAGTCATGAGCTACATCTGAATAGAACTTCTGGCTGCTGCCTTGCTCAGAGACTCCTCAGTCCTTCCCCGAGCACAAACTGTCCATCATCACATCAGCCACCGTCGCCTCCCATTTAGTTCCTGCTTCGCTTCCTGTTGTTGACACGGAGCCTTAAAAATAGAGCTGTCAATCAAAAGCAGCGTCCGGCCCCGCGGGGACTCAAACCGGCGCTCAGGAGGATTAATTATAGTCATTTACAAAAACCAGCCCTTTGAAGCGTCGGGAGATTGAGGCGGGTTTCAATCAGGCGGCGGCGGGACGGCGAGCTGTGAAGTAAAGCCGACATTTTAACATGAAGGCAGGAAGTAAACTGTGATAACGGCTACCAGATCAGAGGCGGCGCCGGCGGAGACGTCAGAGCTGTCAGTCACAGGTAATCACCGTCACCTGGTGAGAGGCAGACAGGCATGTTGGAGCCAGAGACGGGTCGCCAAACCACCAACAGAACCCCAACTGGTCCGAAGAACCCAGACCTCCTCAGGCTCTTCATCAGGGTCCTAATAGACTGACTGACTGACTGTCTGTCTGACAGACAGAAAGTCAGTCGGGCAGGATCTGAAGGTTCTGACGAGAAGGTCCAGAGGAACCAGCTGAGGTTTATAGTTCATGCTGTATCTGATGAAGAAGTTGTGACATCACAACTTCCTGGAGGTCCAACCCTGAATCCACCAGAAATAAAACACCTCTCCCGATCAAACGGTACGATCTCAACAAAAACACACGCAGAAGAATCAGAACTTTTATTCTCTTCAAACAAAGGACATAAAAAATAACAGAGGAAGCTGTCAGAGGTCACTTCCTGTCAGAGGTCACTTCCTGTCAGAGGCATTCCTGTCAGAGGTCACTTCCGGTCAGAGGTCATTCCTGTCAGAGGTCACTTCCTGTCAGAGGTCACTTCCTGTCAGAGGTCATTCCTGTCAGAGGTCATTCCTGTCAGAGGTCACTTCCTGTCAGAGGTCATTCCTGTCAGAGGTCACTTCCTGTCAGAGGTCATTCCTGTCAGTTGGCAGCCAGTCGGCTCTCTAGAGCCTCGAACACGGAGTGAGGATCCTGATCCGCATCAACATGGACCGCATCTGTATACACAGACTACACACACACACACATACACACACACACACACACACACACACACACATACACACACACACACACACACACACGCAAACAGACACACACATACACACACAAACAGACACACACAGACACACACATACACACGCAAACAGACACACACAAACACACACACACACACACACATACACACACATACACACACACACACACGCAAACAGACACACACATACACACACAAACAGACACACACAGACACACACAAACACACACAGACACACACATACACACACACACAAGCAAACAGACACAAACAGACACACACAGACACAAACAGACACACACACACACACACACACACAAACAGATACACACACACGCAAACAGACACACACAAACACACACACACACACACACGCAAACAGACACACAGACACACACACACAAACACACGCAAACAGACACACACATACAGACACACAAACAAGACACACACACACGCAAACAGACACACAGACACACACACACAAACACACGCAAACAGACACACACAGACACACACAAACACACGCAAACAGACACACATACACACACAAACAGACACACACAGACACACACAAACAGACACAAACAGACACACACACACACACACACACAAACAGACACACACACACGCAAACAGACACACACATACACACGCAAACAGACACACACAAACACACACACACACACGCAAACAGACACACAAACAGACACACACACACACACACACACGCAAACAGACACACAGACACACACACACAAACACACGCAAACAGACACACACAGACACACACAGACACACACAAACACACACAGACACACACAGACACACACACACGCAAACAGACACACAGACACACACACACAAACAGACACACAAACAGACACACAGACACACACACACACACACACACGCAAACAGACACACACAAACACACACACACACACGCAAACAGACACACAAACAGACACACACACACACACACACACGCAAACAGACACACAGACACACACACACAAACACACGCAAACAGACACACACAGACACACACAGACACACACAGACACACACAGACACACACACGCTGATGTCAGGTATTGTGTATTTTCAGGAACTACTTCACGCGGATGAATCCTACGGTACCTGCAGAGCTGCAGACTCGGTCCGGTACTGACCCAGTCTTTCTGTCACAGACTGGATGCTGTCCTCAGGCCGCGTCTGCAGTCGGTTCTGGACCTCAGAGTTGGGAGCCGGTCGAGTCACAGCATGGAACCTGGAAGAGGGAATGACATCACAGGAGGAAGCTGGCTGTAGGCGGGGCATCTGCAGGTGTGTCAGCCTACAGTTTCATGTGATGGATGAATGTTGGATGATGGACGTTGGATGAAGGATGAATTTCTGATGATGGGTGGATGAATGCTGGATGAAGGTTGGATGATTTTTGGATGAAGGATGGATGGAGGATTTTTGGATGAAGGTTGGATGATGGTTGGATGATGGATGGATGGTGGATGGATGAAGGATGGATGATGGATAAAGGTTGGATGAAGGTTGGATGATTTTTGGATGATGGATGGATGATGGTTGAATGGTGGATGGATGATGGTTGAATGGTGGATGGATGAAAGTTGGATGATGGATGGATGAAGGTTTGATGAAGGATGGATGATGGATAGATGAAGGTTGGATGATGGATGGATGAATGTTGGATGATGGATAAAGGATGAAGGTTGGATGATGGATGGATGATGGTTGAATGGTGGATGGATGAAGGTTGGATGATGGATGGATGGATGAAGGTTGGATGAATGTTGGATGATGGATAGAGGTTGGATGAAGGTTGGATGATTTTTGGATGAATGTTGGATGATGGTGGATGGATGAAGGTTGGTTGATGGATGGATGAAGGTTGGATGAATGTTGGATGATGGATGGATGAAGGTTTGATGAATGTTGGATGATAATAATAATAATAATAATAAATTTAATTTATAATGATGCATGGATGAAGGTTTGATGAAGGATGCATGATGGATGGATGAAGGTTGGATGATGGTGGATAGATGAAGGTTGGATGATGGATGGATGGATGAAGGTTGGATGAATGTTGGATGATGGATAGAGGTTGGATGAAGGTTGGATGATTTTTGGATGAATGTTGGATGATGGATGGATGAAGGTTGGATGAATGTTGGATGAAGGATGCATGATGGATGGATGAAGGTTGGATGAATGTTGGATGATGGTGGATGGATGAAGGTTGGTTGATGGATGGATGAAGGTTGGATGAATGTTGGATGGATGAAGGTTTGATGAAGGATGCATGATGGATGGATGAAGGTTGGATGAATGTTGGATGATGGATAGAGGTTGGATGAAGGTTAGATGATTTTTGGATGAATGTTGGATGATGGTGGATGGATGAAGGTTGGTTGATTGATGGATGAAGGTTGGATGAAGGATGCATGATGGATGGATGATGGTGGATGGATGAAGGTTGGTTGATGGATGGATGAAGGTTGGATGAATGTTGGATGATGGATGTTGGATGAAGGATGAATTTCTGATGATGGATGGATGAATGCTGGATGAAGGTTGGATGAATGTTGGATGATGGATGGATGGATGATTTTTGGATGAAGGTTGGATGAAGGATGGATGGATGATTTTCTGATGAAGGTTGGATGATGGTTGGATGATGGATGGATGAAGTTTGGATGGTGGATGGATGAAGGATGGATGATGGATAAAGGTTGGATGAAGGTTGGATGATTTTTGGATGATGGATGGATGATGGTTGAATGGTGGATGGATGAAGGTTTGATGATGGATATAGGAAGGTTGGATGATGGATGGATGAATGTTGGATGATGGATAAAGGTTGGATGATTTTTGGATGATGGTTGGATGGTGGAAAGATGGATGAAGGTTGGATGATGGATGGATGATGGTTGAATGGTGGATGGATGAAGGTTGGATGATGGATAGAGGTTGGATGAAGGTTGGATGATTTTTGGATGAATGTTGGATCATGGTGGATGGATGAAGGTTGGTTGATGGATGGATGAAGGTTGGATGAATGTTGGATGATGGATGGATGAAGGTTTGATGAATGTTGGATGATGCATGGATGAAGGTTTGATGAAGGATGCATGATGGATGGATGAAGGTTGGATGAATGTTGGATGATGGTGGATGGATGAAGGTTGGTTGATGGATGGATGGATGAAGATTGGATGAATGTTGGATGATGGATAAAGGTTGGATGAAGGTTGGATAAATGTTGGATGATGGTGGATGGATGAAGGTTGGTTGATGGATGGATGAAGGTTGGATGAATGTTGGATGATGGTGGATGGATGAAGGTTTGATGAAGGATGCATGATGGATGGATGAAGGTTGGATGAATGTTGGATGATGGTGGATGGATGAAGGTTGGTTGATGGATGGATGAAGGTTTGATGAATGTTGGATGATGCATGGATGAAGGTTGGATGAATGTTGGATGATGGTGGATGGATGAAGGTTGGTTGATGGATGGATGAAGGTTGGATGAATGTTGGATGATGGTGGATGGATGAATGTTGGATGATGGTGGATGGATGAAGGTTGGATGAATGTTGGATGATGGATGGATGAAGGTTTGATGAAGGATGCATGATGGATGGATGAAGGTTGGATGAATGTTGGATGATGGTTGGATGGTGGATAGATGGATGAAGGTTGGATGATGGATGGATCATGGTTGAATGGTGGATGGATGAAGGTTTGATGAAGGATGGATGATGGATAGATGAAGGTTGGATGAATGTTGGATGATGGATAGAGGTTGGATGAAGGTTGGATGATTTTTGGATGAATGTTGGATGATGGTGGATGGATGAAGGGTGGTTGATGGATGGATGAAGGTTGGATGAATGTTGGATGATGGATGGATGAAGGTTTGATGAAGGATGCATGATGGATGGATGAAGGTTGGATGAATGTTGGATGATGGTTGGATGGTGGATAGATGGATGAAGGTTGGATGATGGATGGATCATGGTTGAATGGTGGATGGATGAAGGTTTGATGAAGGATGGATGATGGATAGATGAAGGTTGGATGATGGATGGATGGATGAAGGTTGGATGAATGTTGGATGATGGATAGAGGTTGGATGAAGGTTGGATGATTTTTGGATGAATGTTGGATGATGGTGGATGGATGAAGGTTGGTTGATGGATGGATGAAGGTTGGATGAATGTTGGATGATGGATGGATGAAGGTTTGATGAAGGATGCATGATGGATGGATGAAGGTTGGATGAATGTTGGATGATGGATAGAGGTTGGATGAAGGTTGGATGATTTTTGGATGAATGTTGGATGATGGTGGATGGATGAAGGTTGGTTGATGGATGGATGAAGGTTGGATGAATGTTGGATGATGGATGGATGAAGGTTTGATGAAGGATGCATGATGGATGGATGAAGGTTGGATGAATGTTGGATGATGGTTGGATGGTGGATAGATGGATGAAGGTTGGATGATGGATGGATCATGGTTGAATGGTGGATGGATGAAGGTTTGATGAAGGATGGATGATGGATAGATGAAGGTTGGATGATGGATGGATGGATGAAGGTTGGATGAATGTTGGATGATGGATAGAGGTTGGATGAAGGTTGGATGATTTTTCGATGAATGTTGGATGATGGTGGATGGATGAAGGTTGGTTGATGGATGGATGAATGTTGGATGATGGATGGATGAAGGTTTGATGAAGGATGCATGATGGATGGATGAAGGTTGGATGAATGTTGGATGATGGATAGAGGTTGGATGAAGGTTGGATGATTTTTGGATGAATGTTGGATGATGGTGGATGGATGAAGGTTGGTTGATGGATGGATGAAGGTTTGATGAAGGATGCATGATGGATGGATGAATGTTGGATGAATGTTGGATGATGGTGGATGGATGAAGGTTGGTTGATGGATGGATGAATGTTGGATGATGGTGGATGGATGTACTGACCTCTCCCCGCTGACTGGATCAGTCGCTCTGAGGCTGATTCTCTCCAGACAAACATCATCAGTCAGCTCCAGGAGGAAAACTCTGAGAGGGGACAGCAGAGGTCAGAGATCAGAGGTCGGAGGTCAGAGGGCAAGGAAATCGGCAGCACAGCTGTCATGTAGTGGTACCGGTACCAGCGGTGGTACCTGTTGGCCTGGTGCTGGCTCTCCTTTAGAATCCTGGCCTGCTGCTGGTTTTGGGGGAAGCCGTGGAGGATCCAACCTCTCCTGCTGCAGTCCACCCGGCTCAGACGATCGTCCAGAACCTTCAGAACCAGCTGGTCTGGAACTAAAGTCCAGGATCATCAGTGATCAATAGTCAGCTGATTGGTTTTTCCATGTGGTCAGAGGACCTACCTGGTCTCCCTTCATCCAGGAACGGCTGGACCTCCTGACCCAGAGGAGATCCATCAGCTGCTACAGACCTCAGCAGCTCCCCACAACACACTGACACACACACACACACCCACACACACATATACAAACACATACACACACACACCCATATATACACACACACACACACACACACACACACACACACACACACACACACACACACACACACACACATACACACACACACACACCCATATATACACACACACACACACACACACACACACACACACAAACACATACACACACACACACACACACACACACACACACAAACACAAACACACACATATACAAACACATACACACACACACCCATATATACACACACACACACACACACACACACACACACACATACACACAAACACACACCCGTATATACACACACACACACACACACACACACACACAAACACAAACACATACACACACACACACACACACACGTTAGCTACTAGCCACATGCTACGATGTTATCATTAATTTGCTTCCTTAGCTGTTAGCTCGTGTGTGCTGCTGGATAAGATATTAGCTAGTAGGTCATTAGCGGCTATCAGACATCAGATTGCGTTCTAGGGTACCGTCCACCATCTTGTATTTCTCTGACAACAGTCGGGCTTGATGACTCTTCCCCGACCCCGTTGGACCCAGCAGGAGGATTCTGGGAGTTCTGGAGTAGCACTGAGTCCGAACGAACGCGAGCGCTAACAGAAACAGAGGGTCGTAGGTACCGAGGCGAGGGGCATGAACTCTGGGTGCTGATGGGTGGGGGGGGTCTCCGGTACCTTGCTGGTAGATGTGGGCGGGAGGCTGGTCACTGTTGATGACCTTCAGGACGTGCTGATAGGCCGAGGTCAGACCCGTGACCTCACACTGGTACCGCTGCAGGCCGGCCAGGAGCTGCTCCTCGGAGCGGCTCTGCTGCTTCTGCAGGCGCTGAGCCACGGCGTCGTCCTCAGGCCACATGAAGGTCTGATGGTAGACGCCTACAAACAGGAAGTGACATCATGAATCAGACCAAATATAGTATCATCAGTTTATAGTATGGCCCCAGTGACCCGCCTGGTCACTGACAGCAATAAGAGCTAATATCCGCTGTTAGCCACTGGCTAATATGTTAGCTGTTAGCACTTCAGAAATAATCAAGTTTGATTGTCATGTTGGAAAATGTTGCCTTGTTTGGTTTTAGCTATTAGATTAGGTAAGAGGGCGGAGTCAGGATTTGCTCACTACTTGTTTTTCTACATGTCTTGATTCTGGTTGTGGACTGACTTGATACTGGACTCACATCCAGTCTCCGGGTCGACCAGTTTGCCCCGGTTCCTTTCCAGCAGGACGTCAACAGGAGCATCCAGCATCACTGCAACCCACCAGGACCAGTCAGATACAGGATACACATCAGACTGGAATCACACTGGAGTCACACTGGAGTCACACTGGAGTCACACTGTAGTCACACTGGAGTCACACTGGAGTCACACTGTAGTCACACTGTAGTCACACTGGAGTCACACTGGAGTCACACTGGAGTCACACTGGAGTCACACTGTAGTCACACTGGAGTCACACTGGAGTCACACTGGAGTCACACTGGAGTCACACTGGAGTCACACTGGAGTCATACTGGAGTCACACTGGGATGATACTGGGATCATACTGGAGTCACACTGGAGTCACACTGGAGTCATACTTGGATCATACTGGAGTCACACTGGGATCATACTGGGATCACACTGGAGTCACACTGGAGTCATACTGGAGTCATACTGGAGTCACACTGGAATCATACTGGAGTCACACTGGGATGATACTGGGATCATACTGGAGTCACACTGGAGTCATACTGGAGTCACACTGGAGTCATACTGAAGTCACACTGGAGTCATACTGGAGTCACAGTGGGATCATACTGGGATCACACTCGAGTCATACTGGAGTCACAGTGGAGTCACAGTGGAGTCATACTGGGATCACACTGGAGTCACACTGGAGTTATACTGGAGTCACACTGGGATCATACTGGAGTCACACTGGAGTCATACTGGAGTCATACAGGATTCAAACTGGAGTCACCCTGGAGTCATACTAGAGTCATACTGGAGTCACACTCGAGTCACACTCGAGTCATACTGGAGTCACACTGGGATGATACTGGGATCATACTGGAGTCACACTCGAGTCATACTGGAATCATACTGGAGTCACACTGGAGTCATACTGGAGTCACACTGGATTCACACTGGATTCACACTGGAATCATACTGGAGTCACACTGGGATCATACTGGAGTCACACTCGAGTCATACTGGAGTCACACTGGAGTCACACTGGAATCATACTGGAGTCACACTGGGATCATACTGGAGTCACACTCGAGTCATACTGGAGTTATACTGGGATCATACTGGAGTCACACTGGAGTCATACTGGAGTCATACAGGATTCAAACTGGAGTCACCCTGGAGTCATACTAGAGTCATACTGGAGTCACACTCGAGTCACACTCGAGTCATACTGGAGTCACACTGGGATGATACTGGGATCATACTGGAGTCACACTCGAGTCATACTGGAATCATACTGGAGTCACACTGGAGTCATACTGGAGTCACACTGGATTCACACTGGATTCACACTGGAATCATACTGGAGTCACACTGGGATCATACTGGAGTCACACTCGAGTCATACTGGAGTCACACTGAAGTCACACTGGAGTCATACTGGAGTCACAGTGGGATCATACTGGGATCACACTCGAGTCATACTGGAGTCACAGTGGAGTCACAGTGGAGTCATACTGGGATCACACTGGAGTCACACTGGAGTTATACTGGAGTCACACTGGGATCATACTGGAGTCACACTGGAGTCATACTGGAGTCATACAGGATTCAAACTGGAGTCACCCTGGAGTCATACTAGAGTCATACTGGAGTCACACTCGAGTCACACTCGAGTCATACTGGAGTCACACTGGGATGATACTGGGATCATACTGGAGTCACACTCGAGTCATACTGGAATCATACTGGAGTCACACTGGAGTCATACTGGAGTCACACTGGATTCACACTGGATTCACACTGGAATCATACTGGAGTCACACTGGAATCATACTGGAGTCACACTGGGATCATACTGGAGTCACACTCGAGTCATACTGGAGTCACACTGGAGTCACACTGGAATCATACTGGAGTCACACTGGGATCATACTGGAGTCACACTCGAGTCATACTGGAGTTATACTGGGATCATACTGGAGTCACACTGGAGTCATACTGGAGTCATACAGGATTCAAACTGGAGTCACCCTGGAGTCATACTAGAGTCATACTGGAGTCACACTCGAGTCACACTCGAGTCATACTGGAGTCACACTGGGATGATACTGGGATCATACTGGAGTCACACTCGAGTCATACTGGAATCATACTGGAGTCACACTGGAGTCATACTGGAGTCACACTGGATTCACACTGGATTCACACTGGAATCATACTGGAGTCACACTGGGATCATACTGGAGTCACACTCGAGTCATACTGGAGTCACACTGGAGTCACACTGGAATCATACTGGAGTCACACTGGGATCATACTGGAGTCACACTCGAGTCATACTGGAGTCACACTGGAGTCACACTGGATCATACTATACATGATGTTCTGTTCTCACCGACATGCTGAGGAAGAACTCCAGCCTTCTGGAGATTGAGAGCCTGCAGACGGGTCCGGGGGATCCCCTCTAACACCCAGCCCTGCAGCGGGTGGAGCTGATGGTGAATGTGGTGAAAAGTCTTTCTCCAGGGCGCTAACCTCAGTGTTAGCTTCTAGCTGACATCAACATTCTATTTGTGTTGTTGTTTCTTCTTCATCATTAAGGCTCACATTAAGGAGGCTGTTGGCTTCCGGAGGTACAAAGTGGTATTACAGGACAGGGCTGGACGGTGCTAACTGGTTAGCATGCTAACTGGTTAGCATGCTAACCTGAATGCTGCTGGTCCTTCTTTACCCCTAAACTATTTTACCATTTGTTTAAGTGTGAATTTAAAGCTGCTCATTAAACCTGAGAGTCCGACAGTCACATCTACATAAACGCCTTCTCCAGAAACCTCCTCCTTTGTCTCCTCCCCTTCTCCTCCTGCCTGCAGCTCCATCTCCATCATCTTCTACCAGTAGATCCACTTTCCCTCCTCCTCTTCACGGGTCAGAACCATCTCAGTCTGTCCTCTCTGACTTTGTCTCCAGGACGTCTAACCTGGACTGTCCCTCTGATGTCTCCTTTCTAATCCTGTCCTTCCTCCTCACTCCCAGAGAACATCTGAACATCTTCATCTCTGCCTCCTGTCTTCTGCTCAGAACCAGAACCACCGTCTCTGAACCATCCAGCAGAACTGCTCTCACCTCCATCTTGGAAACCTTTCCCTCCACTCCTGCTAGTGCTCTTCTGTCACAGATAACTCCTCAAACTCACTCCACACTGCCTGTACTTGCTTCTCCACCTCTTCTCCACACTCCACTTTTAACAGTTGAGTCCAAGTCTTTAGACTCCTGCACCTCTAAGGGGCTCAGATCCCATCCTAGTTGCGGTCCCACCTCCACCTCAAACACATCCGTCACCTCACCCTTTAAAATACTTAAGCAGCATTCCCTTCGCCGCTCCACCTTTTTCTCTATTCCTCCTTGCACCAGCGGCATCCAACCATCCTCTGCTGTCTGACCAGGTTCTCCACCCTGATGTCTCCACCTCTTTCAGGTGACATCTTCAGCAGAAGCTTCTCCAGCTGTGGATCCAGAGAGTCTTTTGTTTCACAGGCAGGAAATAAATGAGTAGAAAATGAAACGAGGTGGGGGTGGGGGGTCCTGACGGGAGCTGTCAATCATCCTCAATCGTTGGCTGACAGACTAAGAAGAAGAAGAAGACACAGTCCCAGAATGTGTGTGTGTGTGTGTGTGTGTGTGTGTGTGTGTGTGTGTGTGTGTGTGTGTGTGTGTGTGTGTGTGTGTGTGTGTGAGAGATCAGCAGCTACTTTCATCTGCCAATGGCTGTTTTTGGCCGCAGGCTAAACTCAACACACACACACACACACACACACACACACACACACACACACACACACACACACACACACACACACACACACACACTCTCTGATGTTAAATGCCGGAGGCTGTAAAAAAGCAGCAGTTTGTCGAGTTTAAGGATGAGGAGGAGGAAGAGGAGGAGGAAGAGGAGGAGGAAGAGGAAGAGGAGGCAGCGTGTCAGACAGACGATCTTCCCACTGAAGAAAGTTTAGGGAGGAGTTGATGGAACTAAAGAGTAATCATGTGATGTTCTATTGATCAAACGATAGAATATACTTACAGGAGAACATTCGGAAGAACGTTCAGGAGAACATTCAGAAGAAAATTCAGGAGAACCTTCAGTAGAACATTCAGGAGAACATTCAGGAGAACCTTCAGCACAACATTCAGAAGAACATTCAGTAGAACATTCAGGAAAACATTCAGGAGAACATTCAAGAGAACATTCAGAAGAACATTCAGACAACATTCAGAAGAACATTCAGGAGAACATTCAGAAGAACATTCACAAGAACATTCAGAAGAACATTCAGAAGAACATTCAGGAGAACATTTAGGAGAACTTTCATCGGAACATTCAGGAGAACATTCAAGAGAACTTTCAGAAGAACCTTCAGGAGAACATTCAGGAGAACCTTCAGCAGAACCTTCAGAAGAACATTCAGTAGAACATTCAGCAGAACGTTCAGAAGAACGTTCTCCAGGAGAACACCCTTCAAACTCAAACCCTCTAGAACCTTTAGAGTGGTCTCCATCAGAGACTATGAGGGTGGAGTCCTCCACATACTTCAGGAATCTGACAGACTGGTGGGTGGAGGTGGTTTTGTACAAGGGAAAGAACTCAGTCTTGGGGCGACTGGTTCTGATGGTCAGGGATCGGAGACCTGCTGACCCAGACTACTTCCTGTCAGACAGGAACTCTGTGATCCATCATCAGATGGTAGGAAGGTTCTCCTGGATCGGAGCCGGGATGATGGTTCCTGACCTGTTCTGTTGGTTCTGTGGGACAAAGGTCCAGCAGTGGTTCTGAGTGGGCCCATGAAAGAATGAGGTGGGACAGAACAAGAGGACCTCATCACCACAGAGGTCTAGTGCGGAGGTTCTGCTGTCATTCAGTTCTGTGGTCCTTGTTAAACTGTAGTTTAGGTGGATCCATTTAAGGTTCTGAAAGACCATAAGAGCTGCTAAAGGAGCACTGAAAGCGCCTCCATGGCAACCAGAACCACCAGGACCCTCAAAGCATGTCACTGATCACTAGAACCTCCTCAGGACCACTAGAACCTCCTGAATGATAATAACAAGCAGTCAGAAACCCACAGAAGAACTATGTCTGATCAGAACCACCCGCAGGATCCCTTAAAGCACCTCAGAAACAACTAGAACCTCCTTCTCCCGCTGGTTCTCCTGATGCTGGGCCCCTTCCTCCAGGTTCTTCTGCCGTCTGCCTGTCTGGAGCAGCAGTGGAGATGTTTGATCCGGGGCAGAACATCAATCGGACCAGTAAGTGCTGTTGTGAGCTTCAGTTTGGGTCGTTGTTGTTGTCGTCGTATGAAAATGGCTGACGGCGCCGGCGTGATCAGAGAGCTGCGGCGGCGTCCTGATGAGCGCTGACAGCCAGCAGGACGTGATGCTAATGAAGAGCAGCAGCGAGGAACCGGCCCGTCTGAGCAGAACCTGACAGCGGAAGATCCTTTGATCAGAAGAT
The DNA here is from genome assembly GCA_037951165.1 of Lophius americanus. Lineage (NCBI taxonomy): Eukaryota > Metazoa > Chordata > Actinopteri > Lophiiformes > Lophiidae > Lophius > Lophius americanus. The sequence continues at coordinate 345,981 of JBBDHG010000243.1, forward strand.
CTCTGGGGAAACACGCCCACATGCTGCTCGGCCTGCTGGGAAATCTAGTAGGACACGGCGCCGACCAGATCGCTAATTATGATCATCAGAGGAAAGACAAGAAGACGGATCATCAGAACCAACTAGAAGAACCAGTCTGACGGTACATCAAAGAGGTCAAAGGTCAGCTCCACTGATTTACAGCGGATTCATGTTTGACCCGGTTCTTCTGGACTCCAGAACTAAACAACAACTATTATGATATCCTGATCCTTCAGGCGGATCTGATGGAACCTCCAGGATGATCTGGTGGAACCTTATGACGGATCTGATGGAACCTCCAGTTGGTTCTGGTGGAACCTCCAGGTGGATCTGATGGAACCTTATGACGGATCTGATGGAACCTCCAGTGGGTTCTGGTGGAACCTCCAGGTGGACCTGATGGAACCTCCAGGTGGATCTGATGGAACCTTATGACGGATCTGATGGAACCTCCAGGTGGATCTGATGGAACCTCCAGGTGGACCTGATGGAACCTTATGACGGATCTGATGGAACCTCCAGTTGGTTCTGGTGGAACCTCCAGGTGGACCTGATGGAACCTCCAGGTGGATCTGATGGAACCTTATGACGGATCTGATGGAACCTCCAGGTGGATCTGATGGAACCTCCAGTTGGTTCTGGTGGAACCTCCAGTTGGTTCTGATGGAACCTCCAGGTGGATCTGATGGAACCTCCAGGTAGATCTGATGGAACCTCCAGGTGGATCTGATGGAACCTCCAGGTGGATCTGATGGAACCTCCAGGTGGACCTGATGGAACCTCCAGGTGGATCTGATGGAACCTCCAGGTGGATCTGATGGAACCTCCAGGTGGACCTGATGGAATCTAACTTGAAAAGTCTTGTTTCCTTAAAGCTGAATATCCTCTGATGGACAGGAAGCTGACCCGACGTAAACAAGTGTTTACACCTGCTCGACCATACAAACCAACAAAAATGACCTCAGTGACCTCTGACCCCTGAGGCCGGCGCGGCTCTCACCTTGTTGAAGCAGTCCGTCTGGTTGAGCCTCTGATGGATCAGTCCCACCAGCTGCTCAACGGGAAGCTCCTGCAGAGAAAGGTCAAAGGTCACAAGACCCACATGATCGCGTGACATCACTAACCGATAACCTGCCGGTCAGAAGCGGGGGAGGAACTTCCTGCCTGTAAGCTCAGCTCCGATTGGCCGTCCAGCAAACTGTCCGAGGTCACGTGGACGGCGTCCAGCTCGGCGCTCAGCTTCTCAGCCTGAAGGACAAACAGAAAACGTCAGACGCACAGAGAGGCGTCGCCCGCAGAGAGGAGGCTGACCACGCCCACAATCAGACCACGCCCTTAATAAAGCAGCGCCCCATACATCAAAGAGAAACGAAGAGTTGTGGAATGTTCCTTTAACTCACCACTGTGTGCTTCCCAACAGAAGGAGGACCCAGCAGCAGCACCCTAGGGACTGACAGACAGACAGGCAGACAGACAGGCAGACAGAGAAATAGAAACAGACAGACAGACAGACAGAGATGATTAATGTTGTGATGAGGTCACACAGTGATGATGTCACACAGAAGGCGGGACCGTCGTCCGGAGAAGACTCACCATTGAGGCTGCTCCTCTGCAGGAGGAGGACCAGGTAGGTGATTGGATCTTCAGGCCGGTCGATCAGCAGGTTGGTCACCAGACTCTGGAAACACAGGGACAGCGTCAGTGATGTCATCAGCCAGCGCCACGCTCATACAGGTGAGGGCGGTCTCACCTGCATCATGTTGATGATGTCATGTTTGTCAGCGTAGACGGACATCTGCCGCTGGATCCTCAAACGGTCCTCCATCTCCATCACAACCTTCAGAACCAGGACTGTGTTCTCCTGAGGGCAGTGAACGCATCACAATTACATGTCTCAGATGTAGACCTGGATCAGGTCTGATGTGGTCTCAGATGTAGACCTGGATCAGGACTGATGTGGTCTCAGATGTAGACCTGGATCAGGACTGATGTGGTCTCAGATGTAGACCTGGATCAGGACTGATGTGATCTCAGATGTAGACCTGGATCAGGTCTGATGTGATCTCAGATGTAGACCTGGTTCAGGACTGATGTGGTCTCAGATGTAGACCTGGATCAGCACTGATGTGGTTTCAGATGTAGACCTGGATCAGGACTGATGTGGTCTCAGATGTAGACCTGGATCAGGACTGATGTGGTCTCAGATGTAGACCTGGATCAGCACTGATGTGATCTCAGATGTAGACCTGGTTCAGGACTGATGTGATCTCAGATGTAGACCTGGATCAGAACTGATGTGGTCTCAGATGTAGACCTGGATCAGGACTGATGTGATCTCAGATGTAGACCTGGATCAGGACTGATGTGGTTTCAGATGTAGACCTGGATCAGGACTGATGTGATCTCAGATGTAGACCTGGATCAGGTCTGATGTGGTCTCAGATGTAGACCTGGATCAGGACTGATGTGGTCTCAGATGTAGACCTGGATCAGGACTGATGTGATCTCAGATGTAGACCTGGATCAGGACTGATGTGGTTTCAGATGTAGACCTGGATCAGGACTGATGTGGTTTCAGATGTAGACCTGGATAAGAACTGATGTGGTTTCAGATGTAGACCTGGATCAGGACTGATGTGATCTCAGATGTAGACCTGGATCAGGACTGATGTGGTTTCAGATGTTGACCTGGATCAGGACCGATGTGATCTCAGATGTAGACCTGGATCAGGTCTGATGTGGTTTCAGATGTAGACCTGGATCAGGACTGATGTGGTTTCAGATGTAGACCTGGATCAGGACTGATGTGATCTCAGATGTAGACCTGGATCAGGTCTGATGTGGTCTCAGATGTAGACCTGGATCAGGACTGATGTGGTCTCAGATGTAGACCTGGATCAGGACTGATGTGGTCTCAGATGTAGACCTGGATCAGGACTGATGTGGTCTCAGATGTAGACCTGGATCAGGACTGATGTGGTCTCAGATGTAGACCTGGATCAGGACTGATGTGATCAGTTTGAGTCCGGCTCAATGAAGTACACCCACTAGCCAGAACATTACAACAGGAAGCGGCTCTGACCCATGGAGACCTGGACTGCTGAAGACCTCTAATGGTGGTCGCTGGTATCGGCAGCAGAACCTCTACAGTTCTGGAGGTGGTGAAGATGACCTCCATGAAGATTTGAGTGAATAGCCAATATAAATGTCGGTGGTTATAATGTTATGGCTTTTCGACGTAGATCTCTTTGAACCTCGGATCGATAAGCGTGACGTCATCGCTAAGTCCGTCTCTACAAACACTAATAACGATATTTACGACATAAACATAAACACACCTGTTGTTTCCTTGTTCGTTTTTGTTGTTCCCGTTTGTGGCTCGTGCCGATCTCGCGCAGGCTCTGTTGTGGTTACCGTCGTAGCTAAGTATCGGTTGACCACGCCCACATCCGTGATGTCACATCTAAACTCACCGGTCCTCCGTGATGGCGGATCTTTGTTTTTAATGAAGACTGATGACGTAACAAAACATATTCACGGCGGAATTAATCAACGAAACACAACAATAACAACAAACGTTCAAGCAGTAAGATAAACAAAATTAAAGATGACGTAAGTATTTAGTAACTAAAACCGAAGGTTAGTGTTCCGCTTTGATGTCTTTGATGTCCCCGCGTCCATGAAACCACTTTTGTCTTATGGTCTAGATGAACCTGGACAAAGTAGAACAAATCTGACTTAACTGACAACCAACCTAAACCAGACTACACTGAACCCAACTAACCTAAACTAGACTAGACCAAACCCAGCTAACCTAAACCAGACTACACTGAACCCAACTAACCTAAACTAGACTAGACCAAACCCAGCTAACCTAAACCAGACTACACTGAACCCAGCTAACCTAAACCAGACTAGACCAAACCCAGCTAACCTAAACCAGACTAGACCAAACCCAGCTAACCTAAACCAGACTACACTGAACCCAACTAACCTAAACTAGACTAGACCAAACCCAGCTAACCTAAACCAGACTACACTGAACCCAACTAACCTAAACTAGACTAGACCAAACCCAGCTAACCTAAACCAGACTAGACCAAACCCAGCTAACCTAAACCAGACTACACTGAACCCAACTAACCTAAACTAGACTAGACCAAACCCAGCTAACCTAAACCAGACTACACTGAACCCAACTAACCTAAACTAGACTAGACCAAACCCAGCTAACCTAAACCAGACTACACTGAACCCAGCTAACCTAAACCAGACTAGACCAAACCCAGCTAACCTAAACCTGACTAGACCAAACCCAACTAACCTAAACCAGACCAAACCCAACTAACCTAGACCAGACCAAACCCAACTAACCTAGACTAGACTACACTGAACCGCACTAACCTAAACTTACCTAAACCAGACTTTACAGAACCCAACTTACCTAAACCAGACCAAACCCAACTAACCTAAACCAGACCAGACCAAACCCAACTAACCTAAGCCAGACCAAACCCAACTAACCTAAACCAGACCAGACCCAACTAACCTAAACCAGACCAAACCCAACTAACCTAAACCAGACCAGACCAAACCCAACTAACCTAAGCCAGACCAAACCCAACTAACCTAAACCAGACCAAACCCAACTAACCTAAACCAGACCAGACCAAACCCAACTAACCTAAGCCAGACCAAACCCAACTAACCTAAACCAGACCAGACCAAACCCAACTAACCTAAGCCAGAATAAAACCCAACTAACCTAAGCCAGACCAAACCCAACTAACCTAAACCAGACTAGACCAAACCCAACTAACCTAAACCAGACTAAACTGAACTAAACGCACTAAAGCCCAGCTTTTCTGCATCATCCCAGTCAGAGCGCTGATTGGTCTGAAGCAGAGCGGTGCATTCTGGGTGTTGTAGTCTTCTGTCTGTGTAATCCAGCGACTTCATACTCAGTCCCAGAGTTTAAGCGAGTTTAAATGAACCAGATAAGTTAAACTAGTCACGTTTAATAATTATGAGGGATGATTCTTTGGTACCTACAGAATTAAAAAAGAAACACTGTAAAAAAGTGTTCAGTCATTATGGTATGGAATTCTACATGAATATAATATTATCAATAATATAATATAATGTCAGAAAATCATCCTTCAGTGTAAATGACGAGAACGTTCCTTCATTTCTGCAGAAACACGTAAAGTTAAGAAGAAGGTCTGGAGATAATCTGGATTGAGTCTTAAAAAAGTCTGACTTTATTCTAACTTCACGTGACGTCCCAAACAGGAAACAGGAAACAGGAAACTCCTTCTTTCTGTCTCGATGACCCGCACAAACAGATGTGATATTTCTTTGACTCCGGTGACGCTGTAAACGTTTTAGAAGCAGAGACTGTTTGTGATTCCAGGAGGAGGTGATTATTTTACGGAGTGTTGATCCTCACAGCGAGACGGTGTTCATCGATGAAGAGGAAATATTCTGTAGAAGATACAGTCCTGATCTGAACGTTCCTCTTCCAGGACTCCGCTCAAGACAACGGGTGCTAACGCTGACGCTCCCGTTTCAACCACGCCACGAGGTCACGTGACCAAAGTAGAAGCTACATGTGACAAAACACAAAAGAAAAGTATTAAAGTTCAAAGTGATAAACTTTATTGTTTTATTGGTTCAAGAAACAAACGTCACAAAGTCTGTCTTAGATGGCAGCGAACCTGTGTTCCTGTTAGCTATGGGCACTAACAACCCTCCATACCCTCACAGGAGTGATAGTCACCTATGGGCACTAACAACCCTCCATACTCTCACAGGAGTGATAGTCACCTATGGGCACTAACAACCCTCCATACTCTCACAGGTGTGATAGTCACCTATGGGCACTAACAACCCTCCATACTGTGACAGGTGTGATAGTCACCTATGGGCACTAACAACCCTCCATACTGTGACAGGTGTGATAGTCACCTATGGGCACTAACAACCCTCCATACTCTCACAGGTGTGATAGTCACCTATGGGCACTAACAACCCTCCATACTGTGACAGGTGTGATAGTCACCTATGGGCACTAACAACCCTCCATACTCTCACAGGTGTGATAGTCACCTATGGGCACTAACAATTCTCCATACTGTGACAGGTGTGATAGTCACCTATGGGCACTAACAACCCTCCATACTCTCACAGGTGTGATAGTCACCTATGGGCACTAACAACCCTCCATACTGTGACAGGTGTGATAGTCACCTATGGGCACTAACAACCCTCCATACCCTCACAGGAGTGATAGTCACCTATGGGCACTAACAACCCTCCATACTGTCACAGGTGTGATAGTCACCTATGGGCACTAACAACCCTCCATACTGTGACAGGTGTGATAGTCACCTATGGGCACTAACAACCCTCCATACCCTCACAGGAGTGATAGTCACCTATGGGCACTAACAACCCTCCATACTGTGACAGGTGTGATAGTCACCTATGGGCACTAACAACCCTCCATAAATCACAAGGCTCTAGTTAGTGACCAAAGGAATAACATCCAAGTGTCTGGAATTTTGTTTTATTATACATATATTTTTTAATTGATCCTTTTATCTGCTTTCGCTTTGTAGCACTTTGAGATTTGATCCAAATGTAAAGTGCATTATAAATTAAATGTATTATTAATATTATTATTATTAATTAATTTACGCTGTAGGAGGCGGAGCCTTATATAAGGGAGGGGCTTGGAGTAGATCCACCGATCCCTGGCATCCAAAGGATTGAGTTGAGGAGGTTCAACATCTGGTCAAGGTCCTCCTGATGCCTCCATTCTTGCCTAACTCACTAACTAACTCACTAACTAACTCACTCACTAACTCACTCACTAACTAACTCACTAACTAACTCACTAACTAACTCACTAACTCACTCACTCACTAACTAACTCACTCACTAACTAACTCACTAACTAACTCACTCACTAACTCACTCACTAACTCACTAACTCACTCACTAACTCACTCACTAACCTGCTGTTGGGTAGACTGGCGGTCAGTCGTCAGTCACTTAACAGAAGAAATTAGCCGATCTAACAAGAGAATCTCCATCGACTCTGGAGAGGAAGTGGACCTACATGTTAGAGTCTACACCGGAACCTTCAGGAGACCCAGACCAGAACCTTCAGGAACCCCGTGAGGAAGGACTGTCCTGTTCAGCTACGTTAGTTTATTCTGCTCCACAGGACAGGAAACGAACCCAACGGCGAATGTTGGCAGCAAACATGCAGAAAAGTTTTGCTTAATTCTCATTAAAATTCTGGATCCAGTTTAAATTTTCAAATTCGTGCAAAGCTGCGAGTTAAACGATGACGAGCAGAGAGTCGTGACATCGTCCTGAGGAAGCATCTGGCTCAGCCCATTTAGCATTAGCAGCACCGCTAGCTGTTGAGGAAAAAACATTTTTGACAACAGTAAGGCAGTTTCTCGTTAAGCCTAGCATAGCTTGATTAGCGCAGCTGCCGCTAACATCTAAATCTAACTTCACATCAAACATTTATCTCAGGACCTTCATCACAGCTAGCTCACCTCGTTAGCTAAGAAGCTAACCATGCTGATGTTAAAGTTATCATTGAACCAGATTCTGGCAGTCAGGTATCTGGCAAGTTTGTAGACCAGCTTATCGACAGAAACAAAGAAATGTAATGAAATGTTAGCTAGTCTGACAACAAAAAGGTAATATTTAAAAAGAGCTAGCTAACTAGCCTTCGCTCTTTGGCTTCATATTACAAGAAGAAGAACGGAGTAATGCCACATAAGAAACCCTTGGTTAAAAATCATGTAGCTTATATGCTAAAGTAAGTTTGTTTCCAACAACAAACACAAGTAAGTCAAGATAAATGTTAGCTAGTTTGATTAAAACGTTTCTGGAACCACTGACATTATCTTGACTTCTGTACGTCAGTAAAAAAACAGGAAAGAAATCAACTTGCTGGATGAAAGATTTTTAAATCAGAAATAATGCAAACTTGTTTTTAACAACAAAACATAGAAATCACCGAAATGTTAGCTAGTTTGACAAGAATGTAATATTCATTCATTCATTCTCCGTAACCGCTTATCCTGTCAGCGTCACAGGGGCGGGACCCTATCACAGCCGACACTTGACAAGAGGCGCGGACACCCTGATATGTTTTTGACAAAATTTAATGTTTTCATCAAAAGCTAACATTAACTCCATTTGTTTTTATGTATTTTTTTAAATAAAAGTTCCTAATATTCTGGCTAACTGGTGTTAGCGCCTTCACAACACATCTAAAAGTCGACATCCAAGTAACCGGTCTTTGCTAAGAAAAGATAGAAAGCTTATATGCTAATTTAAGTTTAATTTCCAAAACAAACACAAAAAAATCCAAGCTAAACGTTTGCTAGCTTGAAAAAAAAAAAAGTGGGAACAATTAAAAAAACTTGTAAACATTATATTTATAGTTAATTAATGTTGTTGTTCAAGTAACTTGTTGGGCCCTAGCGTTAGCTCTGTAGCAATATATTTCAAAGAGGGGAATGAAATGGGTTAGCTTCTGAGCTAAGGCAAGTTACTTTAACATATTAAAAAAGAAAAAAGAAGAAAAAAATACTTTTCATAGTGAGTCAGAAAATACTTTTTACAAATTAGTTAGCATTTATTTGATATATTTATTTTTCGTTAAGCAAAGTCACCTTAACTTTCCAGCTAACTAGCATTAGCTCTTTCACAATGTATCTCAATGTAGAAAGGTACGCCAAAGCGAATTAGAGTTAGCTTACAAGCTAATTCTCGTTAGTTTTCAAAATAGCAAAGAAGCAACAAAATGTTTGTTTTATGACACATTGTTCAGGTTTTTTTTAAAATCTTTTAGTAAAATAACTTTAACTAACTGTTAACTTGTTTTCCTACTAATGTTAGCTCTTTAGCATAATAGCTCCAAGTGAGGAATGAAATCCGTTAGCATCCGGGCTAAATTCAGTATGTTT
>JBBDHG010000243.1:360000-445000 GCA_037951165.1 Lophius americanus
GTGTGTGTGTAGAAGTTTGTGTGTATCAGTCTGTGTGTAGAAGTTTGTCTGTGTATTAGTCTGTGTGTATCAGTGTGTGTGTATCAGTGTGTGTGTAGAAGTGTGTGTGTATCAGTGTGTGTGTATCAGTCTGTGTGTATCAGTCTGTGTGTATTAGTCTGTGTGTATCAGTCTGTGTGTATCAGTGTGTGTGTATCAGTGTGTGTGTAGAAGTCTGTGTGTGTACCTGCAGCCTGGCGCCGTCTCTCTGCTCCTCCTGTCGTTGCAGCAGCAGCTGCTGGATGTGTTTGTGTAGTTGTGCGGTTTGTGTGTGTGTGTCCTGCTGCAGCTGTGTGTATCGTCTCTGTTCTTCCTCCAGACTGGACCTCAAAGATCGGATCTCTTCATCCTGAACGCCCAGCTGACCCTTCTGTAACACACACACACACTCGTCACCACACACACGCAGACAGACAGGAGTGAAGGGACATTGCGGTGGTTGTTGTTGTTGTGTGTGTGTGTGCGTGTGTGTGTGTTACCATGGCGACGCTGTGCTCTTCCAGCGCGGTAGCGTTGATGATTCTGCGGAGCAGCCGTCGGTTTCTGATGGCGTGCTGCTGACGCTTGAAGCGTTCGTACTGCAGCTGACTGTGGACCAGCAGCAGCTGACTCCTCAGAGCCTGGAGCTCCTCCCCCTGGGCGGAGCCTGACACACAGACGGCCAATCGTTAATGCGTAGTCGGGGAGGTTATGTGCTTAAAGCCCAGCAGGGGTTCGGATCTAGACTCCGTTGAATCTAGAACCTCCTCTGAGCTGATCCGTCCTTCCATCCATGCAAGACCAGAAACGTTTTGGTCCGGACCATCAGAACATTCCTCCCTCAAACATTGGTTAGCGCGGTTAGCGGGGGGGTTCCTGTTGACAAACAACTTACACGAACCCGAGCCTGAATGAGTCACTCAGCAGGGGCGTTGTAGGGTTGATAAAAATGTCTTCTTAGAGGCAGCATGAAAAGTAGCTGTTAGCTGTTGCTAACCGCTAACTTTTGCTGACCGCTAACTTTTGCTAACTGAAGCAAGATCAGGAGCACCTGGACTCGGCCCACTTAAGGCCAAACAGAACCTCGGGGCGAGAGCAGCAGAGTTCACGTTCTTCCCCGTTATCCTGTCCAACAGATCAATCAGTCACTCCGTAGATTATTGATGAGTTAGTCAGAGTTAGTCAGAGTTAGTTTCAGGTACCTTTGGTTTTCATGCTCTGTTGTTTACCTCCACAATGACCTCGATCCAACGACTTACTGCCTGCAGACAACCTGTCACACAAAATCAGATCCATCAGTCTGTCAATCACATCCATCAGTCTGTCAATCACATCCATCAGTCTGTCAATCACAGCCATCAGTCTGTCAATCACATCCATCAGTCTGTCAATCACATCCATCAGTCTGTCAATCACATCCATCAGTCTGTCAATCACATCCATCAGTCTGTCAATCCTGTCAATCACATCCATCAGTCCGTCAATCACAGCCATCAGTCCGTCAATCACATCCATCAGTCTGTCAATCATAGCCATCAGTCTGTCAATCACATCCATCAGTCTGTCAATCACATCCATCAGTCTGTCAATCACATCCATCAGTCTGTCAATCCTGTCAATCACATCCATCAGTCCGTCAATCACAGCCATCAGTCTGTCAATCACATCCATCAGTCTGTCAATCACATCCATCAGTCCGTCAATCAAAGCCATCAGTCTGTCAATCCTGTCAATCACATCCATCAGTCTGTCAATCACATCCATCAGTCTGTCAATCACATCCATCAGTCTGTCAATCCTGTCAATCACATCCATCAGTCCGTCAATCACAGCCATCAGTCTGTCAATCACATCCATCAGTCTGTCAATCACATCCATCAGTCCGTCAATCAAAGCCATCAGTCTGTCAATCCTGTCAATCACATCCATCAGTCTGTCAATCACAGCCATCAGTCTGTCAATCTAAGCCATCAGTCTGTCAATCACAGCCATCAGTCTGTCAATCACAGCCATCAGTCTGTCAATCACATCCATCAGTCCGTCAATCACATCCATCAGTCCGTCAATCACAGCCATCAGTCTGTCAATCACATCCATCAGTCCGTCAATCACAGCCATCAGTCCGTCAATCACAGCCATCAGTCCGTCAATCACAGCCATCAGTCTGTCAATCCCATCCATCAGTCTGTCAATTCTGTCAATCACATCCATCAGTCTGTCAATCCTGTCAATCACATCCATCAGTCTGTCAATCACAGCCATCAATCTGTCAATCACAGCCATCAGTCTGTCAATCACAGCCATCAGTCTGTCAATCACAGCCATCAGTCTGTCAATCACAGCCATCAGTCTGTCAATCACAGCCATCAGTCTGTCAATCACATCCATCAGTCAGTCAATCCTGTCAATCACATCCATCAGTCTGTCAATCCTGTCAATCACATCCATCAGTCTGTCAATCCTGTCAATCACATCCATCAGTCCGTCAATCACATCCATCAGTCTGTCAATCACAGCCATCAGTCTGTCAATCACATCCATCAGTCTGTCAATCCTGTCAATCACATCCATCAGTCTGTCAATCACATCCATCAGTCTGTCAATCACAGCCATCAGTCTGTCAATCACATCCATCAGTCTGTCAATCACATCCATCAGTCTGTCAATCACATCCATCAGTCTGTCAATCACATCCATCAGTCTGTCAATCACATCCATCAGTCTGTCAATCACATCCATCAGTCCGTCAATCACATCCATCAGTCTGTCAATCCTGTCAATCAAATCCATCAGTCTGTCAATCACATCCATCAGTCTATCAATCACATCCATCAGTCTGTCAATCCTGTCAATCACATCCATCAGTCCGTCAATCACATCCATCAGTCTGTCAATCCTGTCAATCAAATCCATCAGTCTGTCAATCCTGTCAATCACATCCATCTGTCTGTCAATCCTGTCAATCACATCCATCAGTCTGTCAATCCTGCCAATCACATCCATCAGTCTGTCAATCACATCCATCAGTCTATCAATCACATCCATCAGTCTGTCAATCCTGTCAATCACATCCATCAGTCCGTCAATCACATCCATCAGTCTGTCAATCCTGTCAATTACATCCATCAGTCTGTCAATCCTGTCAATCACATCCATCAGTCTGTCAATCCTGTCAATCACATCCATCAGTCTGTCAATCCTGTCAATCACATCCATCAGTCCGTCAATCACATCCATCAGTCTGTCAATCCTGTCAATCACATCCATCAGTCTGTCAATCACATCCATCAGTCTGTCAATCACATCCATCAGTCTGTCAATCACATCCATCAGTCTGTCAATCACATCCATCAGTCTGTCAATCACAGCCATCAGTCTGTCAATCACATCCATCAGTCTGTCAATCACATCCATCAGTCTGTCAATCACATCCATCAGTCTGTCAATCACATCCATCAGTCTGTCAATCACATCCATCAGTCTGTCAATCACATCCATCAGTCTGTCAATCACATCCATCAGTCCGTCAATCACATCCATCAGTCTATCAATCACATCCATCAGTCTGTCAATCCTGTCAATCACATCCATCAGTCTATCAATCACATCCATCAGTCTGTCAATCCTGTCAATCACATCCATCAGTCCGTCAATCACATCCATCAGTCTGTCAATCCTGTCAATTACATCCATCAGTCTGTCAATCCTGTCAATCACATCCATCAGTCTGTCAATCCTGTCAATCACATCCATCAGTCTGTCAATCCTGTCAATCACATCCATCAGTCCGTCAATCACATCCATCAGTCTGTCAATCCTGTCAATCACATCCATCAGTCTGTCAATCACATCCATCAGTCTGTCAATCACATCCATCAGTCTGTCAATCACATCCATCAGTCTGTCAATCACAGCCATCAGTCTGTCAATCACATCCATCAGTCTGTCAATCACATCCATCAGTCTGTCAATCACATCCATCAGTCTGTCAATCACATCCATCAGTCTGTCAATCACATCCATCAGTCTGTCAATCACATCCATCAGTCCGTCAATCACATCCATCAGTCTATCAATCACATCCATCAGTCTGTCAATCCTGTCAATCACATCCATCAGTCTGTCAATCACATCCATCAGTCTATCAATCACATCCATCAGTCTATCAATCACATCCATCAGTCTGTCAATCCTGTCAATCACATCCATCAGTCCGTCAATCACATCCATCAGTCTGTCAATCCTGTCAATCATATCCATCAGTCTGTCAATCCTGTCAATCACATCCATCAGTCTGTCAATCACATCCATCAGTCTATCAATCACATCCATCAGTCTATCAATCACATCCATCAGTCTGTCAATCCTGTCAATCACATCCATCAGTCCGTCAATCACATCCATCAGTCTGTCAATCCTGTCAATCATATCCATCAGTCTGTCAATCCTGTCAATCATATCCATCAGTCTGTCAATCCTGTCAATCACATCCATCAGTCTGTCAATCCTGTCAATCACATCCATCAGTCTGTCAATCACATCCATCAGTCTATCAATCACATCCATCAGTCTGTCAATCCTGTCAATCACATCCATCAGTCTGTCAATCATATCCATCAGTCTGTCAATCACATCCATCAGTCTGTCAATAACATCCATCAGTCTGTCAATCACATCCATCAGTCTGAGAACAGGTTCAGGTAGGAGACCAGGTGTGCTGTCGGTGGTCTCACCTCCTGCTGAGGCCTTCATGAGCATTGTGTCCGTGGACGATCAGCTGATCCAAGAACTCCAGAGGAGAAACGGAGGTCTGCGCCTCCTCCCTGTCCTCCGCTCCCTCGTCCTTCTGCTCACCCGCTGCTCGCTCCAGCGCCTCCTAGGGGAGACCACAGGTCACTCGGGATCAATGAATCACACATCCGATGCTTATTGGCCCCCATCAAATGCAACCTCCAACCAGATCGCTGCTCGGCTCTGATTGGTCCATTCGTGTTCGAGTCTCAACGGGAAACATAATTACCTGAGGGGTCAGAGAAACCGTCTCAGGAACCTCAGAGATGCTGCCACTACATTCTCTCACTTACCTCCGTCCTAATGCAGCCGATGACGATGATGAAGATGACGATGAAGCACTGAATCTGAATCGTTTTACAACTTTGAATTATGTTCCCATAATGCTTTGGGGGAACCTAACCCTCCCTCTTCCCTCACCAGTGCTGATACCAAGCTGATAGATGCTGCATACTAGTATTTTACTGTATACTGGTATATACTAGTATTTTACTGTATACTGGTATATACTAGTATTTTACTGCATACTAGTATTTTACTGTATACTGGTATATACTAGTATTTTACTGTATACTGGTATATACTAGTATTCTACTGCATACTAGTATTTTACTGTATACTGGTATATACTAGTATTTTACTGTATACTGGTATATACTAGTATTTTACTGTATACTGGTATATACTAGTATTTTACTGTATACTGGTATATACTAGTATTCTACTGCATACTAGTATTTTACTGTATACTGGTATATACTAGTATTTAACTGTATACTGGTATATACTAGTATTCTACTGCATACTAGTATTTTACTGTATACTGGCATATACTAGTATTTTACTGTATACTGGTATATACTAGTATTTTACTGTATACTGGTATATACTAGTATTTTACTGTATACTGGTATATACTAGTATTTTACTGTATACTGTTATATACTAGTATTTTACTGTATACTGGTATATACTAGTATTTTACTGTATACTGGTATATACTAGTATTTTACTGTATACTGGTATATACTAGTATTTTACTGTATACTAGTATTCTACTGCATACTAGTATTTTACTGTATACTGGTATATACTAGTATTTTACTGTATACTGGTATATACTAGTATTCTACTGCATACTAGTATTTAACTGTATACTGGTATATACTAGTATTTTACTGTATACTGGTATATACTAGTATTCTACTGCATACTAGTATTTTACTGTATACTGGTATATACTAGTATTTTACTGCATACTAGTATTTTACTGTATACTAGTATTCTACTGTATACTGGTATATACTAGTATTTTACTGTATACTGGTATATACTAGTATTTAACTGTATACTGGTATATACTAGTATTTTACTGCATACTAGTATTTTACTGTATACTGGTATATACTAGTATTTTACTGTATACTGGTATATACTAGTATTTTACTGCATACTAGTATTTTACTGTATACTGGTATATACTAGTATTTTACTGTATACTAGTATTTAACTGTATACTAGTATTTAACTGTATACTAGTATTTTACTGCATATTAGTATTTCACTGTATACTAGTATTTTAATGTATACTCGTATATACTAGTATTTTACTGTATACTAGTATTTTTACTGTATACTAGTATTTTACTGTATACTAGTATTTTAATGTATACTCGTATATACTAGTATTTTACTGTATACTAGTATTTTTACTGTATACTAGTATTTAACGGTATACTAGTATTTTACTGCATACTAGTATTTTACTGTATACTAGTATTTTACTGTATACTAGAATTTTACTGTATACTAGTATTTTTACTGTATACTAGTATTTAACTGTATACTAGTATTTTACTGCATACTAGTATTTTACTGTATACTAGTATTTTACTGCATAGTAGTATTTTACTGTATACTAGTATTTTTACTGTATACTAGTATTTAACTGTATACTAGTATTTTACTGCATACTAGTATTTTACTGTATACTTGTATATACTAGTATTTTACTGTATACTAGTATTTTTACTGTATACTAGTATTTTTTACTGTATACTAGTATTTTACTGTATACTAGTATTTTTACTGTATACTAGTATTTAACTGTATACTAGTATTTTACTGTATACTTGTATATACTAGTATTTTACTGTATACTAGTATTTTTACTGTATACTAGTATTTTTACTGTATACTAGTATTTAACTGTATACTAGTATTTTACTGTATACTAGTATTTTACTGTATACTCGTATATACTAGTATTTAACTGTATACTAGTATTTTTACTGTATACTAGTATTTAACTGTATGCTAGTATTTTACTGCATACTAGTATTTTACTGTATACTAGTATTTTTACTGTATACTAGTATTTAACTGTATACTAGTATTTTACTGTATACTAGTACTTTAATGTATACTCGTATATACTAGTATTTTACTGTATACTAGTATTTTTACTGTATACTAGTATTTAACTGTATACTAGTATTTTACTGCATACTAGTATTTTACTGTATACTAGTATTTTAGTGTATACTAGTATTTAACTGTATACTAGTATTTTACTGCATACTAGTATTTAACTGTATACTAGTATTTAACTGTATACTAGTATTTTACTGCATACTAGTATTTTACTGTATACTAGTATTTTTACTGTATACTAGTATTTAACTGTATACTAGTATTTTACTGTATACTAGTATTTTACTGTATACTTGTATATACTAGTATTTTACTGTATACTAGTATTTTTACTGTATACTAGTATTTTTACTGTATACTAGTATTTAACTGTATACTAGTATTTTACTGTATACTAGTATTTTAATGTATACTCGTATATACTAGTATTTTACTGTATACTAGTATTTTTACTGTATACCAGTATTTTTACTGTATACTAGTATTTTACTGCATACTAGTATTTTACTGTATACTAGTATTTTACTGTATACTAGTATTTAACTGTATACTAGTATTTTACTGTATACTAGTATTTTACTGCATACTAGTATTTAACTGTATACTAGTATTTTACTGTATACTAGTATTTTACTGTATACTAGTATTTAACTGTATACTAGTATTTTACTGTATACTAGTATTTTACTGTATACTAGTATTTTACTGTATACTAGTATTTAACTGTATACTAGTATTTTACTGTATACTAGTATTTTACTGTATACTAGTATTTAACTGTATACTAGTATTTTACTGTATACTAGTATTTTACTGTATACTAGTATTTTACTGTATACTAGTATTTTACTGCATACTAGTATTTTACTGCTATTTTACTATTGTTGATGTAGAGGAGTATTTTTACTCTGTAGCATTGTGGTTGTAAAAGGGGTATCCTAAAATTATACGGTAACAATATGACCGGTACCCGCTCCTCCTTAGGTCCAGGTCCAGGTCCAGGACCAGGTCCAGGACCAGGTCCAGGACCAGGTCCAGGACCAGGTCCAGGATCAGGTCCAGGTCTGGTTGCATGTACTTCAACCTACCTTGGTCTTTTTCCCGATGAAGAGCCTGGTGGCTTGGGGCAGAGCCAGATCGAACAGGGCGTCATATGGAGGGGCGTGGCCTCCCTCTTCTGTGGACGTGGGAGGAAGGCTGAAGCAGAGGGACACGGAGCAGGGTGGAGGAGGATGGAGTCCTGAACCTGACAAGGCCTCATGATGACGAGGGGTGGAGGTGAGGAGGACAGGTCGGGGGGAGGAGGAGGAAGGCTGCCTGGATCTGACCTCTGGATTATTAACAATATTGTCGTGATTATTCGTTTAAGATTTTTAATATTTACAAATACTACATGATTACCATTAATAAAACTGACCTTCCATGTTGTTGTTGATGACATCACTGCTGGCCCCTCCCCTCTTCTCTGCGATTGGCTGGAAGGCGGACTCCTCCAGCATCACCTGACAGGAAGAGACAGAGATCCTTCACAATAAAAGCGGAGGAGACAAAGACTCTCAGTCTCCTAAACCACGAGAGCGAAACCAAAGATCTACAACGTCTGCAGGAGGCCAGAAGTCCAGCTGGTTCAGAGTTCCTGACGCTCAACGTTGAAGGTCCAAACATCAACGTGACGATGACGAAGGTTCTACCGCAGGGGGAACAACAACCTGCTGGAGATTCCTAAGTAACCTCTGGCTCCTGACTCCGCCGACAGACATCAGGACATAGAGACCTGGTCAATCGTAGCAAAGTCCAGAGGAAGTCCAGGTAGAACGGATCAGAACCGGAGTACAAGACACTTCCAGGGACAACATCTACAAGCTCCTACGAGGAAGTTGACCCCAACATCTCTGCTGTCCTCAAATGTCCAAGACCCGACCCCGAAAACCTGCCCCATGCAGCAGCTCCGACCGAACTCCCCCCAACGACCCACCGGAGCCTTAAGAACCGGCTGGCTTCTGAAGCGGTGGTCCCCGGAGGACCAGGTGACCCGCCTGTGCCGGGGACGTGGAGGACAGCTACCGGGCAGCGGAGAAGGCCGGTTCTGTGTTCTCGGACCTTACAGCCGAACACGATGCTGTTCGAGCGAGAGGACCACACACGGTGACCTTCATGGCGTCCGGTTCACACCAGCAGAGGTCAATGCAGCAGGCTGAGGACGCTCAAGAACGGCGTCCCACAGGGCTCCGGGCCAGAACCAGCGCTGTTCAACCTCTACATCCATGACCTGTCTGAGGGTTGTCCTTCAGCAGATACCGGACCATCTTACTCAGGAAGCCATCCTGGGAAGCAGAAGAAGGTCCTGCGAGGGTCTTGGCCATGTAGGCCCGCAAACACCAGTTGTCTCCAAGGACACCTGGGTCAGGAACCAGTGGAAATGGGCAGAACCATCGAGGCTACACCACTACATCAAGGACCCCGTGGACGTCCTTTAATCGCCTGAGGACCGGCGTTGGACGCTACGGAGCAGCGATGAAGAGGTGGGGTCTCGCGGTTAGTGCCTCCTGCGACTGTGGGACCCTTTAAAGACAGTTGAGCACATAATCGCCGTTTGCCCCTTAGACCACCGAAGGTGATCAGGTTCTGATTGATCGGGACGAAGACACGTTAGTCCGGCTGGCCTCAATGGACCAGCAGGTCCGAAGACCACGGAGGAAGAGGACAGTGAGTGAAAACATGAAAGCTGGGGATCCACCTGTCATGCTGACCTCACCTGCTGATGGCTGTCAGGAGTCAGACCGCCATCCTGGTTCTCCTCCCTCGGCTGTGTCCCGGCGACGGTGGCCGATGAGGGAGATTTCACTCCTGCAGGTAACCAGTTATCGTAAGTAACAAGGTGTCAACACGATGTCCAACGCTGTCTCACGGCCACTCACCTGAGACAGAGGCAGTCCTGCTCAGTAGATGGGCGGAGCCTGTAACAGCAGGTTCAGGAGGAGGTGTTGACAAACCGCAGTGGGAGGAGGGGCTCCATGTGATGTCATCATCCTGAACACAAACAAGGGGCTGAGTTTGGTTACGCTAACGATTCTCCTCACTTCCCTCGCATCTTAGCTCCGCCCAGCGAGGAGGACAGGTGATGAGGAGAGGACACACCCCTGTTCCTCAATCCTGTGGGAGTGTCCTCGTTAGGACGGTGAGAGGGAGGTGTTACCTGTATGTCTGTGGCGTTGAGTATTAGGTCCCGTCCGGGTGGCGGCGGATACACTGTCAAACAACACGTATGACATCATTAACGGATCGTGAGGTCACGTGGTTCAGCCCTTCCTGGTCCTGTGGCTCACCTGAGGGGCTGAAAGCGTCACCTGAACCTGAGGTGAGGTTCAGGTGAGGTCTAGGAGAGGAACAGGGAGACGGCGGCGGGTCTCTCAGTGAGGAGTAGGCGTCATCCTCACAGGACGACTCCAGCGGGTCCAGAGAGACTCTGGAGCACTCAATCAAGATGTCATGGACCTCGTAACACCTCCACCTGAGACAGGACAGGGACATGGAGTCACATGACCCAGTGATGTCACCTTCCTACATGTTACATGTAGACTCACCTGGTCGGGTCCAGTTCAGAGTCCTGAGTCCCTGTGACCAACTCTGGGTGAACACGGACGTGTTCCAGCATCGGCTGATGGACAGATGGTCATACTGGGTTAAACTGGTCTCTACCGGTTCTTACTGGTCTCTACATCTCTACTGGTTCTTACTGGTCTCTACTGGTTCCTACTGGTCTCTACTGGTTCCTACTGGTCTCTACCGGTTCCTACTGGTCTCTACTGGTTCTTACTGGTCTCTACTGGTTCCTACTGGTCTCTACTGGTTCCTACCGGTCTCTACCGGTTCTTACCGGTCTCTACAGGTTCCTACTGGTCTCTACTGGTTCTTACTGGTCTCTACCGGTTCCTACTGGTCTCTACTGGTTCCTACCGGTCTCTACCGGTTCTTACTGGTCTCTACCGGTTCTTACTGGTCTCTACCGGTTCCTACTGGTCTCTACTGGTTCCTACTGGTCTCTACTGGTTCCTACTGGTCTCTACTGGTTCCTACCGGTCTCTACTGGTTCCTACTGGTCTCTACATCTCTACTGGTTCTTACTGGTCTCTACTGGTTCTTACTGGTCTCTACCGGTTCCTACTGGTCTCTACTAGTTCCTACTGGTCTCTACTGGTTCCTACCGGTCTCTACCGGTTCTTACTGGTCTCTACATCTCTACTGGTTCTTACTGGTTCCTACCGGTCTCTACCGGTTCTTACTGGTTCTTACTGGTCTCTACCGGTTCCTACTGGTCTCTACTGGTTCCTACTGGTCTCTACTGGTTCCTACCGGTCTCTACCGGTTCCTACTGGTCTCTACTGGTTCCTACCGGTCTCTACCGGTTCTTACCGGTCTCTACCGGTTCTTACTGGTCTCTACCGGTTCTTACTGGTCTCTAAACAATCCTTTATTAGTCACATAGAGTCATACACAGTACAACATAGTGAAATTACTTCTCTGCATTTGACCCATCCCTGAGGGAGCAGTGGGCAGCCCCTCGTGGAGCGCCCGGGGAGCTAAGGATTCAGGGTCTTGCTCAAGGACCCTACGACAAGTAGACCCTGGTGGGATTCGAACCGGCTATCTTCCGATCTTCTGATTGGGAGACGGCCGCTCTACCCACTGAGCCACAGCCGCCCCGCTACCGGTTCTTACTGGTCTCTACTGGTTTCTTACTGGTCTCTACTGGTTCTTACTGGTTCCTACTGGTTTCTTACTGGTCTCTACTGGTTCTTACTGGTTCCTACTGGTCTAAAATGGTTCTTCCTGGTCTCTACTTTTTCTTAATGGTCTATACTGGTGCGTATTGGTCTCTACTGGTTCATAGTGCTCTCTACTGGGTCATACTGATCCTCACAGGGTTATACTGGTTTATACTGGTCTCTGATGGTTCTTACTGGTCTCTACTGGCCCATAGTCCTTTTTTAAATGTAAACTGGTCCAAACTGGTCTCTATTAATTCGTACTGGTCCATATTGCCCCCCTCATACCTTGACGACTTCCTGGAAGGTGTCCAGGTTCTCCTTCATGCTGTAGTGCAGTCTCAGGTAGGAGATAAAGTTGCAAGGGAACATCCCATAGAGACGGTGGAACAGGGAGTACACTCCTGCGTGGAGGTGGACCACGTGGACCACAGACACATGACCTGCAACAGCCAATCGGTAGCCGGTAGAATCGAACTAAGTTTAGAGGAACAATGAACCGTATGTTCTCGGATGGGCGAGTCCGTTACCGGGGTTCTTGTAGCTCCAGGAGGCGAGGCGTCCAAAAACATCAAAGAAGTCGTAGATGTGTTGTTTCCCGGCCTGAGGAATCATGGGTAACAGCGTGATGAGGACCAAGACTCCCGTGACGAGGACCTCCACGTCAGTGTCCGTCTAAGGGAACAACTGATGGTTAGTTTCAACATGACAACATTTAAACTTTACATTTAACTTCATTTAATTGTATATAAAGTTATTCTGTAATATAATCTTTGCTGCTGTAACCCTGAAATGTCCCCGTTGTGGGACTAATAAAGGTTTATCTTATCTTAGTGTCTGAAAACAAGAGGACCCCGATAACATCACGGCCTCTGACATCACAGCCTCTGACATCACAGCCTCTGACATCACAGCCTCTGACATCACAGCCTCTGACATCACAGCCTCTGACATCACAGCCTCTGACATCACAGAAACTGACATCACAGAAACTGACATCACAGAAACTGACATCACAGCCTCTGTCTCTGACATCACAGACTCTGTCTCTGACATCACAGACTCTGTCTCTGACATCACAGACTCTGTCTCTGACATCAAAGACTCTATCTCTGACATCACAGACTCTGTCTCTGACATCAAAGACTCTATCTCTGACATCACAGCCTCTGTCTCTGACATCACAGACTCTGTCTCTGACATCAAAGACTCTATCTCTGACATCACAGACTCTGTCTCTGACATCACAGACTCTGTCTCTGACATCACAGACTCTGTCTCTGACATCAAAGACTCTATCTCTGACATCACAGACTCTGTCTCTGACATCAAAGACTCTATCTCTGACATCACAGCCTCTGTCTCTGACATCACAGACTCTGTCTCTGACATCAAAGCCGTTAGCAGAGCGATTAGAGGTGCAAACTAATTGCACCTCTAATAGTTACCACAGGTGCTTAGTAGTGACAGTATAAGTATCAATACTGGTAAGTATTACTAGTACTGTTGTTACCCTGAGGCAGGTACTAGTTAGTATACTTAGTAAGTAGGAGGTATAGGTATCAGTAGTGACTAGTATTAATAGTACTGTTGTTGTGTTGGTATCAGTACTGACTAGTATTACTAGTACTGTTGTTGTGTTGGTATCAGTACTGACTAGTATTACTAGTACTGTTGTTGTGTTGGCATCAGTACTGACTAGTATTACTAGTACTGTTGTTGTGTTGGCATCAGTACTGACTAGTATTACTAGTACTGTTGTTGTGTTGGCATCAGTACTGACTAGTATTACTAGTACTGTTGTTGTGTTGGCATCAGTACTGACTAGTATTACTAGTACTGTTGTTGTGTTGGCATCAGTACTGACTAGTATTACTAGTACTGTTGTTGTGTTGGTATCAGTACTGACTAGTATTACTAGTACTGTTGTTGTGTTGGCATCAGTACTGACTAGTATTACTAGTACTGTTGTTGTGTTGGCATCAGTACTGACTAGTATTACTAGTACTGTTGTTGTGTTGGCATCAGTACTGACTAGTATTACTAGTACTGTTGTTGTGTTGGCATCAGTACTGACTAGTATTACTAGTACTGTTGTTGTGTGGGTATCAGTACTGACTAGTATTACTAGTACTGTTGTTGTGTGGGTATCAGTACTGACTAGTATTACTAGTACTGTTGTTGTGTGGGTATCAGTACTGACTAGTATTACTAGTACTGTTGTCGTGTTGGTATCAGTACTGACTAGTATTACTAGTACTGTTGTCGTGTTGGTATCAGTACTGACTAGTATTACTAGTACTGTTGTTGTGTTGGTATCAGTACTGACTAGTATTACTAGTACTGTTGTTGTGTTGGTATCGGTACTGACTAGTATTACTAGTACTGTTGTTGTGTTGGCATCGGTACTGACTAGTATTACTAGTACTGTTGTTGTGTTGGTATCAGTACTGACTAGTATTACTAGTACTGTTGTTGTGTTGGTATCAGTACTGACTAGTATTACTAGTACTGTTGTTGTGTTGGCATCAGTACTGACTAGTATTACTAGTACTGTTGTTGTGTGGGTATCAGTACTGACTAGTATTACTAGTAATGTTGTTGTGTGGGTATCAGTACTGACTAGTATTACTAGTACTGTTGTCGTGTTGGTATCAGTACTGACTAGTATTACTAGTACTGTTGTCGTGTTGGTATCAGTACTGACTAGTATTACTAGTACTGTTGTCGTGTTGGTATCAGTACTGACTAGTATTACTAGTACTGTTGTCGTGTTGGTATCAGTACTGACTAGTATTACTAGTACTGTTGTCGTGTTGGTATCAGTACTGACTAGTATTACTAGTACTGTTGTTGTGTTGGTATCAGTACTGACTAGTATTACTAGTACTGTTGTTGTGTGGGTATCAGTACTGACTAGTATTACTAGTACTGTTGTTGTGTGGGTATCAGTACTGACTAGTATTACTAGTACTGTTGTCGTGTTGGTATCAGTACTGACTAGTATTACTAGTACTGTTGTCGTGTTGGTATCAGTACTGACTAGTATTACTAGTACTGTTGTGTTGGTATCAGTACTGACTAGTATTACTAGTACTGTTGTTGTGTTGGTATCAGTACTGACTAGTATTACTAGTACTGTTGTTGTGTTGGTATCAGTACTGACTAGTATTACTAGTACTGTTGTTGTGTGGGTATCAGTACTGACTAGTATTACTAGTACTGTTGTTGTGTTGGCATCAGTACTGACTAGTATTACTAGTACTGTTGTTGTGTGGGTATCAGTACTGACTAGTATTACTAGTAATGTTGTTGTGTGGGTATCAGTACTGACTAGTATTACTAGTACTGTTGTTGTGTTGGCATCGGTACTGACTAGTATTACTAGTACTGTTGTTGTGTTGGTATCAGTACTGACTAGTATTACTAGTACTGTTGTTGTGTTGGTATCAGTACTGACTAGTATTACTAGTACTGTTGTTGTGTTGGCATCAGTACTGACTAGTATTACTAGTACTGTTGTTGTGTGGGTATCAGTACTGACTAGTATTACTAGTAATGTTGTTGTGTGGGTATCAGTACTGACTAGTATTACTAGTACTGTTGTCGTGTTGGTATCAGTACTGACTAGTATTACTAGTACTGTTGTCGTGTTGGTATCAGTACTGACTAGTATTACTAGTACTGTTGTCGTGTTGGTATCAGTACTGACTAGTATTACTAGTACTGTTGTCGTGTTGGTATCAGTACTGACTAGTATTACTAGTACTGTTGTCGTGTTGGTATCAGTACTGACTAGTATTACTAGTACTGTTGTTGTGTTGGTATCAGTACTGACTAGTATTACTAGTACTGTTGTTGTGTGGGTATCAGTACTGACTAGTATTACTAGTACTGTTGTTGTGTGGGTATCAGTACTGACTAGTATTACTAGTACTGTTGTCGTGTTGGTATCAGTACTGACTAGTATTACTAGTACTGTTGTCGTGTTGGTATCAGTACTGACTAGTATTACTAGTACTGTTGTGTTGGTATCAGTACTGACTAGTATTACTAGTACTGTTGTTGTGTTGGTATCAGTACTGACTAGTATTACTAGTACTGTTGTTGTGTTGGTATCAGTACTGACTAGTATTACTAGTACTGTTGTGTTGGTATCAGTACTGACTAGTATTACTAGTATCGGGGCTACCTTAAGGCAGCGTAACAGCGCAGCCAGCAGCGGCGAGCGGCTGATGTGATGAACCCATGGCGGTTGGTTCCGGATCAGGTGACCCAGCAGAGTCAGAGCAGAACCTCTAGATCCAGGTCGGCTCAGAGACTCATGGAGCTTCTCTAGCAGCAGCTGGTGAAGGAGGACAGGAAGTGATTAATAGAGTGTGTAGATGCTCCTGAGGTCAGAGGTGGAGGTTCTGCAGACCTTGTGATGAGGTTCTCTGATGGAGGACAGAAGGAGCGCCGCCTGAGACGAAGACGAGTCCAGATAATGCTCTACCAGCGAGGAGAGAACAGCACCACCTCTATCTGACGGAGGAGTAACATTAAAACCATTTGTGGAGAAACAGAGCCAAGAAGACAGACGGGTGGAGGAAAAACGTTGTGACACACAGCAGTGATGGGTGGGAGGAGACAACGAGCAGAGACAGATGGATGGAGAAACACAGGTGGACTCACCTGTGCTCAGCTGCTGAGTAACAGAGGCTCTGACTTGCTCCGCCTCCTGCAGCTCTGGACTGTCCAATGAGAGCAGGAGCTCGCTGAGACTCACCTGCTCCCTGGACATGATTGACACCTGGAGACACAAACAGCTGCTTCAACCTCCGGACCCTTGCAGTACTCGACAGTACTTTAGAGTACCCTGCAGTACTTTACAGTAGCCCTGCAGTACTCTAGAGTACACTGCAGTACTTTAGAGTACCCTGCAGTACTTTACAGTAGCCCTGCAGTACTCTAGAGTACACTGCAGTACTTTACAGTAGCCCTGCAGTACTCTAGAGTACACTGCAGTACTTTAGAGTACCCTGCAGTACTCTTTCAGTACTCCACAGTACTTTAGAGTACCCTGCAGTACTTTAGAGTACCCTGCAGTACTCTTTCAGTACTCCACAGTACTTTAGAGTACCCTGCAGTACTTTAGAGTACCCTGCAGTACTCTTTCAGTACTCCACAGTACTTTAGAGTACCCTGCAGTACTTTAGAGTACCCTGCAGTACTCCACAGTACTTTAGAGTACCCTGCAGTACTTTACAGTAGCCCTGCAGTACTCTAGAGTACACTGCAGTACTTTAGAGTACCCTGCAGTACTCTTTCAGTACTCCACAGTACTTTAGAGTACTCCACAGTACTTTAGAGTACCCTGCAGTACTTTAGAGTACCCTGCAGTACTCTTTCAGTACTCCACAGTACTTTAGAGTACCCTGCAGTACTCTAGAGTACCCTGCAGTACTCTTTCAGTACTCCACAGTACTTTAGAGTACCCTGCAGTACTTTAGAGTACCCTGCAGTACTCCACAGTACTTTAGAGTACCCTGCAGTACTTTAGAGTACCCTGCAGTACTCTGCAGTACCACGGGGGGCGCTGATTCGCGGTACAAAAATATTATTTTACTGAAACATTCTTATTAGAAACGTCTGAATGAAAATGATTTTCTCTATCCGTATATTCGGTGTAGAGTAAAAAGATGATATTACTTTAATATCGTGATTATTAGGATTTACTTCCTGACTACATGATTGAAGTAATCCATGTTAACATGCTAACAGCTAGCAGTCAACCTGCTGTCTCTTTATCGGGTTACTACCGGCTGACAGCGTCATTTTCCCGCCGGAAGCTGTCCGGTGAGTCATGAACAAACCGACAGTTTGATACAAACTCACAGATAAACGTTAAAATGAATAAAAACCATTGAGATTCGGTTACCTTCAGACCTGTTGATCAAAGTAGGACGCAGCCATATTGAGCAACATGAAGCCCCGCCCACTGCTGTAACCCTATACTCTGCAGCTGTCAATCACCCACAGGAGGCATTCACGGCCGTAGGAGAGAGGAAAACCTCAGAAAAGAATCCACGCATTCAAAGAATCATTTATAAATGAGGGTAAATCACATGTTGATTTGTGATAAATACGTACGATAATAAACAATATTCTTAAAAAGGACTTTAACACAGACAATATCAGCACTTTACAAATATATTTAATCTTATTAAAAGACAAAGTTTTAAAACCAATCCAAAGGATTGTTTAGTTAAACGTGATTATTATTATTATTATAACATGTGAGGAGTTGAGTTAATCATTCTTGCGTCTGAAAAGTTATAATTTCAAAATGATTAAACTGCATTTTCTGAGTTGTAAATAAAATATAAACATCTGGTCGTTTCTAAGAGCAGCTGAAGATCTGACGACTCGTCTTCCACCTCCTGGTTCTTCCTGCTGCCGTGAAAACACAAACACTCAAACACAAGATTTGTGGGGCGTTTTCTGCTGCGTGACCCGGGTCAGTACATTCCTGAGGTCACAGGTCAGTGGTTCTGGTGAGAAAGACCAATGTTCACGGGAGACTGAGGCTGATCCGGCCATCGAAGGCTTCTTCATTCTTCATTCTTCATTCGTGGTTTCCTCCTCACCTCTGATCGTTTGCCACAGCTGCTGAGGACTCCTCTTCCTCACGTTGGATCAGAACCTCTTAAGTAACCACATTTTAGTGACCACACAGAATCTCACTGTTGGAACGGGCCATTTCTCTGTGACCCGCCTTCACTCTGACGGCGGTCCATCCTCTCACGGAACATTCTAACTCCAAAAATCGTGACATGATTGAAAACTTAGAACCTGTTGAGGTGAAAGTTGGCAAAATGCTGCGGTGGCCGACAGGTAAACGCAGGTTTGTGTCTCCATCGTCAGGTTTGTGTCTCCAGCATCAGGTTTGTGTCTCCAGCATCAGGTTTGTGTCTCTAGCATCAGGTTTGTGTCTCCAGCATCAGGTTTGTGTCTCCAGCATCAGGTTTGTGTCTCCAGCATCAGGTTTGTGTCACCAGCATGATGTTTGTGTCTCCAGCGTCAGGTTTGTGTCTCCAGCATCAGGTTTGTGTCTCCAGCATCAGGTTTGTGTCTCCAGCAGCAGGTTTGTGTCTCCTGCATCAGGTTTGTGTCTCCAGCATCAGGTTTGCGTCTCCGGCATCAGGTGTGTGTCTCTAGCATCAGGTTTGTGTCTCTAGCATCAGGTGTGTGTCTCTAGCATCAGGTTTGTGTCTCCAGCATCAGGTTTGTGTCTCCAGCATCAGGTTTGTGTCACCAGCATCAGGTTTGCGTCACCAGGATCAGGTTTGTGTCTCCAGTATCAGGTTTGTGTCTCCAGCATCAGGTTTGTGTCTCCAGCATCAGGTTTGCGTCACCGGCATCAGGTTTGTGTCTCCAGCATCAGGTTTGTGTCTCCAGCATCAGGTTTGCGTCACCGGCATCAGGAATGTGTCTCCAGCATCAGGATTGCGTCTCCGGCATCAGGTTTGTGTCTCCAGCATCAGGTTTGTGTCACCAGCATGATGTTTGTGTCTCCAGCGTCAGGTTTGTGTCTACAGCGTCAGGTTTGTGTCTCCTGCATCAGGTTTGTGTCTCCAGCATCAGGTTTGTGTCTCCAGCATCAGGTTTGTGTCTCCTGCATCAGGTTTGTGTCTCCAGCATCAGGTTTGTGTCTCCGGCATCAGGTGTGTGTCTCTAGCATCAGGTTTGTGTCTCCAGCGTCAGGTTTGCGTCTCCGGCATCAGGTTTGCGTCTCTAGCATCAGGTTTGTGTCTCTAGCATCAGGTTTGCGTCTCCGGCATCAGGTTTGCGTCTCCAGCATCAGGTTTGTGTCTCCAGCATCAGGTTTGTGTCTCCAGCGTCAGGTTTGCGTCTCCGGCATCAGGTTTATGTCTCCAGCATCAGGTTTGTGTCTCCAGCATCAGGTTTGTGTCTCCAGCGTCAGGTTTGCGTCACCAGCATCAGGTTTGTGTCTCCAGCACCAGGTTTGCATCTCCAGCGTCAGGTTTGTGTCTCCAGCATCAGGTTTGTGTCTCCAGCATCAGGTTTGTGTCTCCTGCATCAGGTTTGTGTCTCCTGCATCAGGTTTGTGTCTCCAGCATCAGGTTTGTGTCTCCAGCATCAGGTTTGCGTCACCGGCATCAGGTTTGCGTCTCCGGCATCAGGTTTGTGTCTCCAGCATCAGGTGTGTGTCTCTAGCATCAGGTGTGTGTCTCTAGCATCAGGTTTGTGTCTCCAGCATCAGGTTTGTGTCTCCAGCATCAGGTTTGCGTCACCAGCATCAGGTTTGCGTCACCCGGATCAGGTTTGTGTCTCCAGTATCAGGTTTGTGTCTCCAGCATCAGGTTTGTGTCTCCAGCATCAGGTTTGCGTCACCGGCATCAGGTGTGTGTCTCCAGCATCAGGTTTGTGTCTCCAGCATCAGGTTTGCGTCACCGGCATCAGGTTTGTGTCTCCAGCATCAGGTTTGCGTCTCCGGCATCAGGTTTGTGTCACCAGCATGATGTTTGTGT
The DNA here is from genome assembly GCA_037951165.1 of Lophius americanus. Taxonomy (NCBI): domain Eukaryota; kingdom Metazoa; phylum Chordata; class Actinopteri; order Lophiiformes; family Lophiidae; genus Lophius; species Lophius americanus. The sequence goes on from JBBDHG010000243.1 coordinate 380,543, forward strand.
CTCCAGCGTCGGGTTTGTGTCTACAGCGTCAGGTTTGTGTCTCCTGCATCAGGTTTGTGTCTCCAGCATCAGGTTTGTGTCACCAGCATGATGTTTGTGTCTCCAGCGTCGGGTTTGTGTCTACAGCGTCAGGTTTGTGTCTCCTGCATCAGGTTTGTGTCTCCAGCATCAGGTGTGTGTCTCCAGCATCAGGTTTGCGTCACCGGCATCAGGAATGTGTCTCCAGCATCAGGTTTGCGTCACCGGCATCAGAAATGTGTCTCCAGCATCAGGTTTGTGTCTCTAGCATCAGGTTTGTGTCTCCATCGTCAGGTTTGTGTCTCCAGCATCAGGTTTGTGTCTCCAGCATCAGGTTTGTGTCACCAGCATGATGTTTGTGTCTCCAGCGTCAGGTTTGTGTCTCCAGCATCAGGTGTGTTTCACCAGCATGATGTTTGTGTCTCCAGCATGATGTTTGTGTCTCCAGCATGATGTTTGTGTCTCAAGCGTCAGGTTTGTGTCTCCAGCATCAGGTTTGTGTCACCAGCATGATGTTTGTGTCTCCAGCGTCAGGTTTGTGTCTCCAGCATAAGGTTTGTGTCTCCAGCATCAGGTTTGTGTCTCCAGCATCAGGTTTGTGTCACCAGCATGATGTTTGTGCCTCCAGCGTCAGGTTTGTGTCTCCAGCATCAGGTTTGTGTCTCCAGCATCAGGTTTGTGTCTCCAGCAGCAGGTTTGTGTCTCCTGCATCAGGTTTGTGTCTCCAGCATCAGGTTTGCGTCTCCGGCATCAGGTGTGTGTCTCTAGCATCAGGTTTGTTTCTCTAGCATCAGGTGTGTGTCTCTAGCATCAGGTTTGTGTCTCCAGCATCAGGTTTGTGTCTCCAGCATCAGGTTTGTGTCTCCAGCATCAGGTTTGTGTCACCAGCATCAGGTTTGCGTCACCAGGATCAGGTTTGTGTCTCCAGTATCAGGTTTGTGTCTCCAGCATCAGGTTTGTGTCTCCAGCATCAGGTTTGCGTCACCGGCATCAGGTTTGTGTCACCGGCATCAGGTTTGTGTCTACAGCGTCAGGTTTGTGTCTCCTGCATCAGGTTTGTGTCTCCAGCATCAGGTTTGTGTCTCCAGCATCAGGTTTGTGTCTCCTGCATCAGGTTTGTGTCTCCAGCATCAGGTTTGTGTCTCCGGCATCAGGTGTGTGTCTCTAGCATCAGGTTTGTGTCTCCAGCGTCAGGTTTGCGTCTCCGGCATCAGGTTTGCGTCTCTAGCATCAGGTTTGTGTCTCTAGCATCAGGTTTGCGTCTCCGGCATCAGGTTTGCGTCTCCAGCATCAGGTTTGTGTCTCCAGCATCAGGTTTGTGTCTCCAGCGTCAGGTTTGCGTCTCCGGCATCAGGTTTATGTCTCCAGCATCAGGTTTGTGTCTCCAGCATCAGGTTTGTGTCTCCAGCGTCAGGTTTGCGTCACCAGCATCAGGTTTGTGTCTCCAGCACCAGGTTTGCATCTCCAGCGTCAGGTTTGTGTCTCCAGCATCAGGTTTGTGTCTCCAGCATCAGGTTTGTGTCTCCTGCATCAGGTTTGTGTCTCCTGCATCAGGTTTGTGTCTCCAGCATCAGGTTTGTGTCTCCAGCATCAGGTTTGCGTCACCGGCATCAGGTTTGCGTCTCCGGCATCAGGTTTGTGTCTCCAGCATCAGGTGTGTGTCTCTAGCATCAGGTGTGTGTCTCTAGCATCAGGTTTGTGTCTCCAGCATCAGGTTTGTGTCTCCAGCATCAGGTTTGCGTCACCAGCATCAGGTTTGCGTCACCCGGATCAGGTTTGTGTCTCCAGTATCAGGTTTGTGTCTCCAGCATCAGGTTTGTGTCTCCAGCATCAGGTTTGCGTCACCGGCATCAGGTGTGTGTCTCCAGCATCAGGTTTGTGTCTCCAGCATCAGGTTTGCGTCACCGGCATCAGGTTTGTGTCTCCAGCATCAGGTTTGCGTCTCCGGCATCAGGTTTGTGTCACCAGCATGATGTTTGTGTCTCCAGCGTCGGGTTTGTGTCTACAGCGTCAGGTTTGTGTCTCCTGCATCAGGTTTGTGTCTCCAGCATCAGGTTTGTGTCACCAGCATGATGTTTGTGTCTCCAGCGTCGGGTTTGTGTCTACAGCGTCAGGTTTGTGTCTCCTGCATCAGGTTTGTGTCTCCAGCATCAGGTGTGTGTCTCCAGCATCAGGTTTGCGTCACCGGCATCAGGAATGTGTCTCCAGCATCAGGTTTGCGTCACCGGCATCAGAAATGTGTCTCCAGCATCAGGTTTGTGTCTCTAGCATCAGGTTTGTGTCTCCATCGTCAGGTTTGTGTCTCCAGCATCAGGTTTGTGTCTCCAGCATCAGGTTTGTGTCACCAGCATGATGTTTGTGTCTCCAGCGTCAGGTTTGTGTCTCCAGCATCAGGTGTGTTTCACCAGCATGATGTTTGTGTCTCCAGCATGATGTTTGTGTCTCCAGCATGATGTTTGTGTCTCAAGCGTCAGGTTTGTGTCTCCAGCATCAGGTTTGTGTCACCAGCATGATGTTTGTGTCTCCAGCATCAGGTTTGTGTCTCCAGCAGCAGGTTTGTGTCTCCTGCATCAGGTTTGTGTCTCCAGCATCAGGTTTGCGTCTCCGGCATCAGGTGTGTGTCTCTAGCATTAGGTTTGTTTCTCTAGCATCAGGTGTGTGTCTCTAGCATCAGGTTTGTGTCTCCAGCATCAGGTTTGTGTCTCCAGCATCAGGTTTGTGTCTCCAGCATCAGGTTTGTGTCACCAGCATCAGGTTTGCGTCACCAGGATCAGGTTTGTGTCTCCAGTATCAGGTTTGTGTCTCCAGCATCAGGTTTGTGTCTCCAGCATCAGGTTTGCGTCACCGGCATCAGGTTTGTGTCTCCAGCATCAGGTTTGTGTCTCCAGCATCAGGTTTGCGTCACCGGCATCAGGTTTGTGTCTCCAGCATCAGGTTTGCGTCACCGGCATCAGGAATGTGTCTCCAGCATCAGGTTTGCGTCTCCGGCATCAGGTTTGTGTCTCCAGCATCAGGTTTGTGTCACCAGCATGATGTTTGTGTCTCCAGCGTCAGGTTTGTGTCTACTGCGTCAGGTTTGTGTCTCCTGCATCAGGTTTGTGTCTCCAGCATCAGGTTTGTGTCTCCAGCATCAGGTTTGTGTCTCCTGCATCAGGTTTGTGTCTCCAGCATCAGGTTTGTGTCTCCGGCATCAGGTGTGTGTCTCTAGCATCAGGTTTGCGTCTCCGGCATCAGGTTTATGTCTCCAGCATCAGGTTTGTGTCTCCAGCATCAGGTTTGTGTCTCCAGCGTCAGGTTTGCGTCTCCAGCATCAGGTTTGTGTCTCCTGCATCAGGTGTGTGTCTCTAGCACCAGGTTTGTGTCACCAGCATCAGGTTTGCGTCTCCAGCATCAGGTTTGTGTCTCCAGCATCAGGTTTGTGTCTCCAGCATCAGGTTTGTGTCTCCTGCATCAGGTTTGTGTCTCCTGCATCAGGTTTGTGTCTCCAGCATAAGGTTTGTGTCACCAGCATGATGTTTGTGTCTCCAGCGTCAGGTTTGTGTCTACAGCATCAGGTTTGTGTCTCCTGCATCAGGTTTGTGTCTCCAGCGTCAGGTTTGCGTCTCCAGCATCAGGTTTGTGTCTCCAGCACCAGGTTTGCATCTCCAGCATCAGGTTTGCGTCTCCGGCATCAGGTGTGTGTCTCTAGCATCAGGTTTGTGTCACCAGCATCAGGTTTGCGTCTCCAGCATCAGGTTTGTGTCTCCAGCATCAGGTTTGTGTCTCCAAGCATCAGGTTTGTGTCTCCTGCATCAGGTTTGTGTCTCCTGCATCAGGTTTGTGTCTCCAGCATAAGGTTTGTGTCACCAGCATGATGTTTGTGTCTCCAGCGTCAGGTTTGTGTCTACAGCATCAGGTTTGTGTCTCCTGCATCAGGTTTGTGTCTCCAGCATCAGGTTTGTGTCTCCAGCATCAGGTTTGTGTCTCCAGTATCAGGTGTGTGTCTCCAGCATCAGGTTTGTGTCTCCTGCATCAGGTTTGTGTCTCCAGCATCAGGTTTGTGTCTCCAGCATCAGGTTTGTGTCTCCAGTATCAGGTGTGTGTCACCGGCATCAGGTTTGCGTCTCCGGCATCAGGTTTGTGTCTCCAGCATCAGGTTTGTGTCTCCAGTATCAGGTGTGTGTCTCCAGCATCAGGTTTGCGTCTCCAGTATCAGGTTTGTGTCTCCTGCATCAGGTTTGTGTCTCCAGCATCAGGTTTGCGTCACCGGCATCAGGTTTGCGTCTCCGGCATCAGGTTTGTGTCTCCAGTATCAGGTTTGTGTCTCCTGCATCAGGTTTGTGTCTCCAGCATCAGGTTTGTGTCTCCAGCATCAGGTGTGTGTCTCTAGCATCAGGTGTGTGTCTCCAGCATCAGGTGTGTGTCTCTAGCATCAGGTGTGTGTCTCTAGCATCAGGTGTGTGTCTCCAGCATCAGGTTTGTGTCTCCAGCATCAGGTGTGTGTCTCCAGCATCAGGTGTGTGTCTCCAGCATCAGGTTTGCGTCTCCAGTATCAGGTTTGTGTCTCCTGCATCAGGTTTGTGTCACCAGCATCAGGTGTGTGTCTCTAGCATCAGGTGTGTGTCTCTAGCATCAGGTGTGTGTCTCTAGCATCAGGTGTGTGTCTCTAGCATCAGGTGTGTGTCTCCAGCATCAGGTTTGTGTCTCCAGCATCAGGTGTGTGTCTCCAGCATCAGGTGTGTGTCTCCAGCATCAGGTTTGCGTCTCCAGTATCAGGTTTGTGTCTCCTGCATCAGGTTTGTGTCACCAGCATCAGGTGTGTGTCTCTAGCATCAGGTGTGTGTCTCTAGCATCAGGTGTGTGTCTCTAGCATCAGGTGTGTGTCTCCAGCATCAGGTTTGTGTCTCCAGCATCAGGTTTGTGTCTCCAGCATCAGGTTTGTGTCTCCTGCATCAGGTTTGCGTCTCCTGCATCAGGTTTGCGTCTCCAGCCTCAGGAGGACTTCATGTTGATGTTTTGTTTAAGAATATATCTGATTTGTTCCCAGAAGAATATTTGTTCCTGAAACTGTTGTTTTTTACAAAAGTACTAACATGTCGGAGTTCCAGGACGTGGATGGATAGACAGAACCAGTTCCCACTCAGATGTATCAGTGAAAAATCACGACATGAACATTTGAGACAAATTATTGTCTCATTTGTCAGAACAGGAAGAAGAATCCAATTATATTAAAACAATAGATTATAAAGAGTTAATCACATTCTGTCAGAAGAAGAGACATTAAGAGAGAAGGAAACAATAAAAGAAAATAAACAGATCTGCTGCTGTTATCCTTTGACCGAAGTTCACTGACACCGAGCTCGTGGTGCATTCAAGGACCTCAGGTGGAGCTCAGTGAGACGTGTTTGTTCTGTGTGCTGCTTTGACAGACTGTGACCTGAATAGTCTGTAATCTGTGGGGAAAAATAAATAAATGTTGGCGGTTCGTAGATATCTGTGTGAGAGTCTGCAGATGTTACTGTTTTCAGTCTGGTCAATGAACCCTGAACCCTGACTCACAGGAACAGACAGGGTCTGAACGATAAACCCTGAACCCTGTCTCACAGGAACAGACAGTGTCTGAACGATAAACCCTGAACCCTGACTCACAGGAACAGACAGTGTCTGAACGATAAACCCTGAACCTTGACTCACAGGAACAGACAGTGTCTGAACGATAAACCCTGAAACCTGACTCACAGGAACAGACAGTGTCTGAACGATAAACCCTGAACCCTGTCTCACAGGAACAGACAGTGTCTGAACGATAAACCCTGAACCCTGACTCACAGGAACGGACAGTGTCTGAACGATAAACCCTGAACTCTGTCTCACAGGAACGGACAGTGTCTGAACGATAAACCCTGAACCTTGACTCACAGGAACGGACAGTGTCTGAACAATAAACCCTGAAACTTGACTCACAGGAACGGACAGTGTCTGAACAATAAACCCTGAACCTTGACTCAAAGGAACGGACAGTGTCTGAACGGTAAACCCTGAACCCTGACTCACAGGAACGGACAGTGTCTGAACGATAAACCCTGAACCCTGACTCACAGGAACGGACAGGGTCTGAACGATAGACCCTGAACCCTGACTCACAGGAACGGACAGTGTCTGAACGATAAACCCTGAACCTTGACTCACAGGAACAGACAGGGTCTGAACGATAAACCCTGAACCCTGTCTCACAGGAACAGACAGTGTCTGAACGATAAACCCTGAACCCTGACTCACAGGAACAGACAGTGTCTGAACGATAAACCCTGAACCTTGACTCACAGGAACAGACAGTGTCTGAACGATAAACCCTGAAACCTGACTCACAGGAACAGACAGTGTCTGAACGATAAACCCTGAACCCTGTCTCACAGGAACAGACAGTGTCTGAACGATAAACCCTGAACCCTGACTCACAGGAACGGACAGTGTCTGAACGATAAACCCTGAACTCTGTCTCACAGGAACGGACAGTGTCTGAACGATAAACCCTGAACCTTGACTCACAGGAACGGACAGTGTCTGAACAATAAACCCTGAAACTTGACTCACAGGAACGGACAGTGTCTGAACAATAAACCCTGAACCTTGACTCAAAGGAACGGACAGTGTCTGAACGGTAAACCCTGAACCCTGACTCACAGGAACGGACAGTGTCTGAACGATAAACCCTGAACCCTGACTCACAGGAACGGACAGGGTCTGAACGATAGACCCTGAACCCTGACTCACAGGAACGGACAGTGTCTGAACGATAAACCCTGAACCTTGACTCAAAGGAACGGACAGTGTCTGAACGATAAACCCTGAACCCTGACTCACAGGAACGGACAGTGTCTGAACGATAAACCCTGAACCCTGTCTCACAGGAACGGACAGTGTCTGAACAATAAACCCTGAACCTTGACTCAAAGGAATGGACAGTGTCTGAACAATAAACCCTGAACCCTGACTCACAGGAACGGACAGGGTCTGAACAATAAACCCTCATATATGAAAATAGATTTTAGCTTCAGTCAACTATTTACTAGCTACTAAGTAAGTATAAGTTGCAAGTCTCTGACTAAAATATTTGCCACTTAGTACTTAAAAAGCATTAATTTGCAAGACTGACTAAGATTTCACTTCTATGGCCGGCCTTATCAGTTAGCAACTTAACAGTGTCAAGATATTAGCTATTAGCCACTGCTGAAGATATTAGCTACAATCGACGGGCTAAACTGTTGGCAATTAGACTCTGGCAAAAAATATTTTTGTGCTAGACACATTTGTAGAAAAGTACCTCTGAATATTTCAGAGACAAAATCCCAATGGTGCGTCCTGATTGGTTAACCCACAGACCAGAGGAGGACACGCCCCCTGAACCATAATAATGATCCACTGGTGAAGATAATGATGCTGCAGCAGCAGGTGGGCGATAAGAGTTTTCCACAGCTCAGGTATAAATAGCAGGAGGACAGACAGGTGAGCAGGCAGACAGGTGATGATGTGGTCGTTGGTTCTATTCTGTGTTTGGCTGAGCTCGGCTTCGGCTGCAAAGGTGAGTCGCGTCTCGGGCCGAGCAGGTACGTTTCTGTTTGATTCGTCCAGCTCAGACTCAGGGGAAAGTAAAAGTTCTGATTTAAGTTGTTGGTGAAGAATAAATGAAAACATTTAAAGTCTGAGGTGAAAGTATTTAAAGGATTAAAGTAACGAGGAGTCGGGTAAAATGACCGGGTCCAAACTTCGGACAGTTTCTGGTTCTGGTTCTGTATTGGAGTAAAGTAAAAGGAGTCGGACCTTCAGGTACTTGTGATGAAATTAAAAGTAAAAGTAAAATGCTGTAGAAAAATAAATACCCACCTAAAGTATTGATACTTGAAAACTCTTCTGAAGTACAAGAAGAAAGAATTTGTACTTCAGTACTTGTGTTATTTTGAGCGCTGGATAAACCTGCAGATCACATGAGCTGGACGGTGTGTTCAAGAGCGTAGGAAAATGTAATACAAGTTTAAGTGAAATTCCTGAATGCATAAAAAGGTGATACGTGTACAATTACATACATGTTTATAGATTATTGTATTATATATGCTGTTATATATAGATATAATATTATTATACATGTTTATAGATTATTGTATTATATATGCTGTTATATATAGATATAATATTATTATACATGTTTATAAATGATTGTATTATATATGCTGTTATATATAGATATAATATTATTATACATGTTTATAGATTATTTTATTATAAATGCTGTTATATATAGATATAATATTATTATACATGTTTATAGATTATTTTATTATATATGCTGTTATATATAGATATAATATTATTATACATGTTTATAGATTATTGTATTATATATGCTGTTATATATAGATATAATATTATTATACATGTTTATAGATTATTGTATTATATATGCTGTTATATATAGATATAATATTATTATACATGTTTATAGATTATTTTATTATATATGCTGTTATATATAGATATAATATTATTATACATGTTTATAGATTATTTTATTATATATGCTGTTATATATAGATATAATATTATTATACATGTTTATAAATGATTGTATTATATATGCTGTTATATATAGATATAATATTATTATACATGTTTATAGATTATTTTATTATATATGCTGTTATATATAGATATAATATTATTATACATGTTTATAGATTATTTTATTATATATGCTGTTATATATAGATATAATATTATTATACATGTTTATAGATTATTTTATTATATATGCTGTTATATATAGATATAATATTATTATACATGTTTATAGATTATTTTATTATATATGCTGTTATATATAGATATAATATTATTATACATGTTTATAGATTATTTTATTATATATGCTGTTATATATAGATATAATATTATTCTACATGTTTATAGATTATTTTATTATATATGCTGTTATATATAGATATAATATTATTATACATGTTTATAAATGATTGTATTATATATGCTGTTATATATAGCATCGTTTTCTTTGACCCATTTTAAACTAAATAGTTTGTATAAAACGACATGAACATTTACAGTTTCATGTTATATAATTATTTCATTTATATATCACCTCTCCTAAAAACATGTTGGTGTGACGTCTGAGCTGCTCAGGAGTTTCATGTAGCTGCATCAACAGTAGAGTGTGTGTGTGTGTGTGTGTGTGTGTGTGTGTGTGTGTGTGTGTGTGTGTGTGTGTATGTTTGTGTGTGTGTGAGTGTGTGTGTGTGTATGTGTGTGTGTAGCTGGGGGTGGTTCAGACGGAGGCGGGGCTTGTGGAAGGTAAGAATCACAAAATGGGCTTCCTGAGGTCTGTTGACGTCTTTAAAGGGGTCCCGTTCGCTGACGTCCCCGGAAAGTGGGAGAAACCAAAACCTCATCCTGGATGGAGCGGTAAACACTGAACACACATACACACACACACACACACACATATACACACACACACACACATATACACACACACACACACACACACATATACACGCACACACACACACACACACACACACACACACACACACACACACACACACACACACACATATACACACACACACACACACAAACACACACACACACACACACACACAGACACACACACATATACACACACATATACACACACACACACACACACACATATACACGCACACACACACACACACACACACACACCCACACACACACACACACACACACACACACACACACACACACACGTTAATATAACCTGAAGCCGTGTTTGTCGTGTCCAGGGGTCCTGAAGGCCACGTCGGCCCGGGAGCGGTGCCTTCAGGTGACGCTGCTGCAGACAAAGACCCGGGGCAGCGACGACTGTCTCTACCTGAACATCTTTGTTCCTCAGGGACGAAAACGTAGGAATGTTGGAATGTTTAACTCGTACTTCTTCCTCTTCTGGGACGTTAGGTTCCGTCGTCTTCAGGCGTCTCGGTTTGTGGGATGAGGGTCTCGCGGCCCGACAGGAAACAATGTTGAGATTGTGTGATTAAATTCTGTGATGTCATCATCGCTGTAAACTGACCAGATTAAAACACGTCGATGCTTGAAAGTGTGACTGAAGCCGCGCGTCCGTCAGTCTCCAGCAACCTGCCGGCGATGGTCTACCTGTTCGGAGGAGCCTTCCTGCTGGGGGCGTCCAACGACTTCGCCATCCTCGGAGACTCGCTGTACGACGGGAAGGAGATGGCCGACAGAGGCGACGTCATCGTGGTCACGGTGAACTACAGAGTGGGAACGATGGGATTCCTCAGCACCGGAGACTCCAGGCTGCCAGGTCAGAGTTCACACTGCAGCGCGGAGGTCGGCCATTAGGGCTCGCCCTGAGATTGGCCGGCCCCTGCTGGTCTTTTCCCAGAATGCACCTGTCAGAGCTTTCCTATCAGTGTTAGCAAAGAACTGTTAGCTCAGCTGCTAACGCTCCTCGTATGGCGGACGTGTTTCAAGCCAGAGACCAGATCCACAAGTGACCAACACTGACCCGGAAAAAAACACGTATAGATAATAATCATATAGATTATTGTCGTATAGATAATACTCGTATAGATGATTGTCGTATAGATAATACTCGTATAGATTAATGTCGTATGGATAACTCTCGTATAGATGATTGTCGTATAGATAATACTCGTATAGATGATTGTCGTATAGATAATACTCGTATAGATTAATGTCGTATGGATAACTCTCGTATAGATGATTGTCGTATGGATAATACTCGTATAGATGATTGTCGTATAGATAATACTCGTATAGATGATTGTCGTATAGATAATACTCGTATAGATTAATGTCGTATGGATAACTCTCGTATAGATGATTGTCGTATGGATAATACTCGTATAGATGATTGTCGTATAGATAATACTCGTATAGATGATTGTCGTATAGATAATACTCGTATAGATGATTGTCGTATAGATAATACTCGTATAGATTAATGTCGTATGGATAACTCTCGTATAGATGATTGTCGTATGGATAATACTCGTATAGATGATTGTCGTATAGATAATACTCGTATAGATGATTGTCGTATAGATAATACTCGTATAGATTAATGTCGTATAGATAACTCTCGTATAGATGATGATGTTTGTCGCCTCATCATGTTGGTCTCCACCAATGGGAGCGCTGCAGTGACGTCACCTGACCTCTAGTGTCATTTTTCACAATTATTGATCATCAAAACTTGTATTTTGTATTTATTGGGGTTCTAGTTAAAGTTTGGTGTGAAGCTCCTCCTCTTACAGGAGGTCATGGGGTCAGACCCTCCGGGTTCAGCTGGTTGTTTTACCTCTCAGGTAACTACGGGCTCTGGGATCAGCACGCCGCCATCTCCTGGGTCCGCAGGAACATCAGGGCGTTTGGAGGAAACCCCGACAACATCACCATCTTCGGCCAATCGGCCGGTGCAGCCAGCGTCGGCTTCCAGGTCAGAGGTCAAAGGTCAGAGCTGCTGGCAGGAGGTTTGAGCGGCTGTGGCTGAGTTTGTCTGTCTGTCCCCTCAGATGCTGTCTCCTTACAGTAAAGGACTATTCCGTAGGGCCATCTCACAGGGGGGCGTGGCCCTCAGCCCCTGGGCTCTGCAGACAAAGCCCTTGGCCCTCACCAAGAAGGTCCTGGACACCATGGCCGGCGCCGCAGGTTGGACCGAACCGTTTCCAGAACTGTCATATAAGTCCTGCGTTCTGTTTCTTCAGATTGCTCGCAAGGTCGGCTGCTGGAGATCCGACGTGGACCAGATGGTGGCATGTCTGAAGATGAGCGACCCGGTCGGTCTGACCATGGCTGGAAAGATTGATGTGATGCTGATCCTGGGAAAAGGTTAAGATGTTAGCTACTAGCCACATGCTATGATGTTAGCTACTGTCCACTCGCTGAGATGTTAGCTACTGTCTTCTGGCTGAAATGTTAGCTACTGTCTACTGGCTGAAATGTTAGCTACTAGCCACATGCTATGATGTTAGGTACTGTCCACATCTGGCTGAGATGTTAGCTACTGTCTACTGGCTGAGATGTTAGCTACTAGCCACATGCTATGATGTTAGCTACTGTCCACTCGCTGAGATGTTAGCTACTAGCCACATGCTATGATGTTAGCTACTGTCCACTCGCTGAGATGTTAGCTACTGTCCACTGGCTGAGATGTTAGCTACTGTCCACTGGCTGAGATGTTAGCTACTGTCCACTGGCTGAGATGTTAGCTACTGTCCACTAGCTGAGATGTTAGCTACTGTCCACTGGCTGAGATGTTAGCTACTGTCCACTGGCTGAGATGTTAGCTACTGTCCACTAGCTGAGATGTTAGCTACTGTCCACTGGCTGAGATGTTAGCTACTGTCCACTGGCTGAGATGTTAGCTACTGTCCACTGGCTGAGATGTTAGCTACTGTCCACTGGCTGAGATGTTAGCTACTGTCCACTGGCTGAGATGTTAGCTACTGTCCACTAGCTGAGATGTTAGCTACTGTCCACTGGCTGAGATGTTAGCTACTGTCCACTGGCTGAGATGTTAGCTACTGTCCACTAGCTGAGATGTTAGCTACTGTCCACTGGCTGAGATGTTAGCTACTGTCCACTGGCTGAGATGTTAGCTACTGTCCACTGGCTGAGATGTTAGCTACTGTCCACTAGCTGAGATGTTAGCTACTGTCCACTGGCTGAGATGTTAGCTACTGTCCACTGGCTGAGATGTTAGCTACTGTCCACTAGCTGAGATGTTAGCTACTGTCCACTAGCTGAGATGTTAGCTACTGTCCACTGGCTGAGATGTTAGCTACTGTCCACTGGCTGAGATGTTAGCTACTGTCCACTGGCTGAGATGTTAGCTACTGTCCACTAGCTGAGATGTTAGCTACTGTCCACTGGCTGAGATGTTAGCTACTGTCCACTGGCTGAGATGTTAGCTACTGTCCACTAGCTGAGATGTTAGCTACTGTCCACTGGCTGAGATGTTAGCTACTGTCCACTGGCTGAGATGTTAGCTACTGTCCACTGGCTGAGATGTTGGCTGCAGCCTGAAGTCACATGATGAAAAGATAAGAATATTTAAATGTTAGCCTTTGAACTCTCCAGCTGAGGTCCTGGACACTGGTGGGCATGTTAGACGTCTCCGTCCCCCCTGCAGGTGTGGTCATGGACCTCCTGGAACTGGGTCCGGTGATCGATGGGGATTTCCTCCCTGATGAACCCAGTCGCTTGTTTCACAACGCGGGTCGGTTCGACTTCCTGGCGGGGATCAACAGCATGGACGGACACATCTTCGCTGGAGTGGACGTCCCGTCCATCAACATGAGGAACGCCACCCCAGTGTGAGAACCGACAGACGGCCGAGTCCCTGACTGACGGCTGTTAGCTGCGACCCAGTGGGCGTCCCTCAGGGCTGAACTCTGGGCCCGCTGACTTTTGATCAGATAAAGTAACAAACATTTGAATTGAAAGGTTTAAACTGAGATTAGAAGTAACAAAATGGCGGCTGTAGATGTTCTGGGCGCCGCAAACATGAAATCATTCTGAATAAACGGACCGACCCGTCTGAAGTCAGAGTCTGAGATCTGGTGATGAATCTCAGAATCGCTGTGGTCCTCAGGGCCGACGTGAAGTACCTGCTGGGCAGTCTGACCAAAGAGAAGGGCGGCGCCGCCGTTGACTCCGCCTTCAGAACCTACTCTTCTCACTGGGGATCCACTCCGGAACCGGCCTTGATCAAGAAGACGGTGGCCGACATCGAGACCGACTTCCTGTTCCTGGTTCCCACTCAGATCGCCCTCCAGCTCCACGCCAACAACGCCAGGTCGGCTCTGATGGTTCAACGGGCGGGTTTAAAGGTTCTGGTGTTGAATGTCAGAAGAGAGTCAACACCAGAACGTCTAACAAAAACAGGAATAAACACAGTCATCTACTCTAATACCAGCTATCTGGACTAAGAATGACTAAATAAATAAATCTGAGCTTTGTCCCTCAGTGGAACCCGGACCTTCTCCTACCTGTTCAACATGAAGACCCGGATACCGGGACTCCCTCAGTGGGTGGAGGCGGAGCATATTGAGGAACTCCAGTACCTGTTTGGTAAACCCTTCTCAACCCCACTGGTCTACTTCCCACGACACCGAGACCTGGCACAGTACATGATCGCATACTGGACTAACTTCGCCAGGACTGGGTAATCCACCGGACCCACAGAAACAAACGTCCACATCTGAATCAGTTTAATCTAGTCTGAACCAATTTAATCTAGTCTGAATCGGTTTAATCTATTCTGAATCAATTCAATCTGGTCTGAATCGATTTAATCTAGTCTGAATCAGTTCAATCTATTCTGAATCAATTCAATCTGGTCTGCATCGATTTAATCTAGTCTGAATCAGTTTAATCTAGTCTGAATCAATTTAATCTGGTCTGAATCGATTTAATCTGGTCTGAATCAGTTTAATCTAGTCTGAATCAATTTAATCTGGTCTGAATCAGTTTAATCTAGTCTGAATCAGTATAATCTGGTCTGAATCAATTTAATCTGGTTTGAATCGATTTAATCTAGTCTGAATCAGTTTAATCTAGTCTGAATCAATTTAATCTGGTCTGAATCGATTTAATCTGGTCTGAATCAGTTTAATCTAGTCTGAATCAATTTAATCTGGTCTGAATCAGTTTAATCTAGTCTGAATCAGTATAATCTGGTCTGAATCAATTTAATCTGGTCTGAATCAGTTTAATCTAGTCTGAATCAGTATAATCTGGTCTGAATCGATTTAATCTAGTCTGAATCAGTTTAATCTAGTCTGAATCAATTTAATCTGGTCTGAATCGATTTAATCTGGTCTGAATCAGTTTAATCTAGTCTGAATCAATTTAATCTAGTCTGAATCAGTTTAATCTAGTCTGAATAAATTTAATGTGGTCTGAATTTGTTTAATCTAGTCTGAATCAATATAATCTGGTCTGAATCAATTTAATCTGGTTTGAATCGATTTAATCTGGTGTGAATCAGTTTAATCTGGTCTGAATCAATTTAATCTGGTCTGAATCGATTTAATCTGGTCTGAATCAGTTTAATCTGGTTTGAATCAGTTTAATCTAGTCTGAATCAGTTTAATCTAGTCTGAATCAATTTAATCTGGTCTGAATCAATTTTATCTAGTCTGAATCAGTTTAATCTAGTCTGAATCAATTTAATCTGGTCTGAATCGGTTTAATCTAGTCTGAATCATTATAATCTGGTCTGAATCAATTTAATCTGGTCTGAATCAATTTAATCTGGTCTGAATCAGTTTAATCTAGTCTGAATCAATTTAATCTGGTCTGAATCGATTTAATCTGGTCTGAATCAGTTTAATCTAGTCTGAATCAATTTAATCTGGTCTGAATCAATTTAATCTAGTCTGAATCAGTATAATCTGGTCTGAATCAATTTAATCTGGTTTGAATCGATTTAATCTGGTCTGAATCGATTTAATCTAGTCTGAATCAGTTTAATCTAGTCTGAATCAATTTAATCTGGTCTGAATCGATTTAATCTGGTCTGAATCCGTTTAATCTAGTCTGAATCAATTTAATCTGGTCTGAATCAATTTAATCTAGTCTGAATCCGTTTAATCTAGTCTGAATCAATTTAATCTTGTCTGAATCGGTTTAATCTAGTCTGAATCAATATAATCTGGTCTGAATCAATTTAATCTGGTTTGAATCGATTTAATCTGGTGTGAATCAATTTAATCTAGTCTGAATCAATTTAATCTGGTCTGAATCGATTTAATCTGGTCTGAATCAGTTTAATCTGGTTTGAATTGATTTAATCTGGTCTGAATCAATTTAATCTAGTCTGAATCAGTTTAATCTAGTCTGAATCAATTTAATCTGGTCTGTATCGGTTTAATCTAGTCTGAATCAATAAAATCTGGTCTGAATCAATTTAATCTGGTTTGAATCGATTTAATCTGGTGTGAATCAGTTTAATCTAGTCTGAATCAATAAAATCTGGTCTGAATCAATTTAATCTGGTTTGAATCAATTTAATCTGGTGTGAATCAGTTTAATCTAGTCTGAGTCAATTTAATCTGGTCTGAATCAATTTTATCTAGTCTGAATCAGTTTAATCTAGTCTGAATCAATTTAATCTGGTCTGAATCGGTTTAATCTACTCTGAATCATTATAATCTGGTCTGAATCAATTTAATCTGGTCTGAATCAATTTAATCTGGTCTGAATCAGTTTAATCTAGTCTGAATCAATTTAATCTGGTCTGAATCGATTTAATCTGGTCTGAATCAATTTAATCTGGTCTGAATCAGTTTAATCTGGTCTGAATCAATTTAATCTGGTCTGAATCCTTTTAATCTGGTCTGAATCAGTTTAATCTGGTGTGAATCAGTTTAATCTAGTCTGAATCAATTTAATCTGGTCTGAACCGATTCAATCTGGTCTGAATCAGTTTAATCTGGTGTGAATCAGTTTAATCTAGTCCGAATCAATTTAATCTGGTCTGAATCAGTATAATCTAGTCTGAATCAATTTAATCTGGTCTGAACCGATTTAATCTGGTCTGAATCAGTTTAATCTAGTCTGAATCAATTTAATCTGGTCTGAATCAGTTTAATCTGGTCTGAATCAGTTTAATCTAGTCTGAATCAATTTAATCTGGTCTGAATCAATTTAATCTAATCTGAATCAGTTTAATCTAGACTCAATCAATTTAATCTGGTCTGCATTGGTTTAATCTGGTCTGAATCGGTTTAATCTGGTCTGAATCGATTTAATCTGGTCTGAATGGGTTTAATCTGGTGTGAATCAGTTTAATCTAGTCTGAATCAATTTAATCTGGTCTGAACCGATTTAATCTGGTCTGAATCAGTTTAATCTGGTGTGAATCAGTTTAATCTAGTCCGAATCAATTTAATCTGGTCTGAATCAGTTTAATCTAGTCTGAATCAATTTAATCTGGTCTGAATCAATTTAATCTAATCTGAATCAGTTCAATCTGGTCTGAATCGGTTTAATCTGGTCTGAATCGGTTTAATCTGGTCTGAATCGGTTTAATCTAGTCTGAATCTATTTAATCTGGTCTGAATCAGTTTAATCTGGTCTGAATCAGTTTAATCTAGTCTGAATCAATTTAATCTGGTCTGAATCAATTTAATCTAATCTGAATCAGTTTAATCTAGACTGAATCAATTTAATCTGGTCTGAATCGGTTTAATCTGGTCTGAATCGGTTTAATCTGGTCTGAATCGATTTAATCTGGTCTGAATGAGTTTAATCTGGTGTGAATCAGTTTAATCTAGTCCGAATCAATTTAATCTAGTCTGAATCAATTTAATCTAATGTGAATCAGTTTAATCTGGTCTGAATCGGTTTAATCTGGTCTGAATCGGTTTAATCTGGTCTGGCTCGGATGTTCTGGATGATTGACTCATGAGAAAAGTTCTAAACACCCCCTCTTCTTCCCAGTGATCCCAATAACGGTGAGAGTAGAGTCCCGGTTCCCTGGCCCCCCTACACCAAAAACCACCGACCGTACCTGATCATCAACAGCAGGATCAACAAGTCCTCCGTCGGGTACGATACCGCACCTCTGTCCGCTAACTCATAGCTTACATTAGTTTATATCAAGTAGCATGGCTAAAATTAGCTGATTT
Organism: Lophius americanus; assembly: GCA_037951165.1. Classification (NCBI taxonomy): domain Eukaryota; kingdom Metazoa; phylum Chordata; class Actinopteri; order Lophiiformes; family Lophiidae; genus Lophius; species Lophius americanus. The sequence continues at coordinate 398,272 of JBBDHG010000243.1, forward strand.
CAGCAATCATAGCTAATGCTAATGTTAGCTAGCTAATGTTAGGTCACACTAACTTTATCCAATGTAAGCTAACATGCTAACATGAACCAATTGAATAACTATCTCTAAGAGTCAGACGTGAAACATGTTTATATGTAAAAGTATATCTTATCTCATCTCACGTTATACTATACTAGAATAAGTCATGTTAGCATATTTCAAATATCAGTGCTAATGTTAGCTAATAACTTAACTTAATTCAATCAGCTTGTTTCCACGTTTAGAAAGAAGCCGATGTTAACAATCGCGGCTGATTTAAGTTTAAACGTAAAAACGGACCGATTAAGCTGAATATGAGGCGTTGACAGTTTGATGACATCATCGTGATGACATCATCGTGATGACATCATCGTGATGACATCATCGTGATGACATCATCGTGATGACATCATCGTGAAGACATCATCCCGTAAATAATGAGCTTGATTGATCAGTTGTCATTGGAGATAAATTGTCCACATCGCCAGGGTGAGCATTAGCTTAGCATTAGCCGACATGTATGGACAGACGGCGGTTTAATGTCGGTAACTCTTGTCTTCAGATACGACCTGAGATCCGATTACGTCGCCTACTGGAGCGAAACCTACAGCCGGCTGCCGTCAGTCAGCAGAAAACAAGAAGAAGAACAAGAAGAAGAAGAAGGAGAAGGAGAAGAAGAAGAGAAGAACAGAAGAAGAAGAGAAGGAGTGACTGATTGTAGAAAGTCGATGTGTCAATAAAAGAACCTTTGATTACTCTACGCTCAAATACTGATTGAATGTTTTATCTTACTTCTAAAAGATAACCAGAGACATTTGATGTTTTTTACAAATATAATTCCACAAATAACAACATTTAGAGACTAAAAACAACAAGACCATCTTCACTTCAGCAGCCAAAATCAACAGAAATTCCAGAAGCCGATTGAGGTACGTCAGTCTGGGAAGGGCTCCAAAGTGTTTTCTGAGGTTCTGGTTCTCCACAGATCCACAGTGAGACATCATCTACACATGGAGAAGACCCGGAGCCATAGAGAACCTTCAAGGAGGTGGACCACTTTCAAAAGTTCCTCCAAGAACATAGTGAAGGTTCATTCAGGAAGAATATCCAGAGAGAACATCCAAGGACCGTCAGTAAAGGTCAGAGGTCACACCTCATCATGGGAGAGGGTAAGGAGAACCACTGCTGACCCAGAAGAACCTGAAGGCTGCTCTGAATTTACCCACAACACACCTGGATGACCCTCAGAGCTTCTGGGAGAATCTTCTCTGGACTGATGAGTTAAAGTTGACCTGTTTGAAGACAGGGGTCCCGTTCCATCTGGTGGAACCCAAACACAACATTCCACCAGAAGAACCTCAGACCTACGGTCCAACACGGAGGTGGAATGTTGAGGAGATGATCTGCTGCTGCTGGACCAGAACCACTCGCCATCATGTAGGGAAACATGGATTCTACTGAAGGACAACGTCAGGTCATCAGTGTGTGATGTCATCAGTCTATGAGGTCATCAGTGTGTGATGTCATCAGTCTATGAGGTCATCAGTGTGTGAGGTCATCAGTCTCTGTGAGGTCATCAGTCTGTGAGGTCATCAGTCTCTGTGAGGTCATCAGTATGTGAGGTCATCAGTCTGTGAGGTCATCAGTCTCTGTAAGGTCATCAGTGTGTGAGGTCATCAGTCTGTGACATCATCAGTTCCGGATCGTAAATATCACATTGGAAAAGACTATAATATTCCTGGAGGAGGTCAAAGGTTACGGTCAGGTGGTCTTGTTTGGAAATATTCAGATTCACAGTAAAAAAATATTTTGACATTTAGAATTTAGAACAAACCTTCATTTCTATAAAAACTTAAATCCGGAACATGTTTGTGAAAAATAAAATAAGTAATTTTATGTCTTGAACTCTGTTACTGGATCAGGAGGAGCTGAGATTGACAGGACAGTTTTTTTTTACGGGGGTCTTTAGATTCTTCAGCGTCTGGAAACGACATAGAAGAAGAAAGTCTTTAAATGAAACTTTAATTTATTACAGTTACGTGAACTTCTTGTACTTGATGGAGCTGATCCGTGTTTGGGTCCGATCAGGACCGGTTCTGGTGTTTGGTTGCGGTGTTTTTAGTTTAACCGCTCCTCCTCCAGAGGAGACGCGAGGACCTCGCCTGGAGGAGGAGCGGCCGAATACATGAAGAACGGAGGCTGAGGAAACCGCAGAGCAGGAAGGAAGAATTATTTGTCAGAGTGACGGAGGAAGCAGAGAGGAGGTTCTGTTCGGCATGTGGTAACAGACAGGAACCGGAGGTGACAATTTCAACGTTCTTCTGCTTCGATGCCACCGCCAAGAAGACAGGAGGAGAACCAGCAGGAGGAGACGCAGGAAGAGGAGTAGAAGAACAAAAACAGAGACGGAGAAACGGAGGAGTGAAACATTAAGAGTCAAAAAGAGAATAACCGAGCGGAGGAAGGAGGGAAAAGGAGTCTGAGGCAGTAAGGAGGAGGTGAAGTGAGCAGGAGACGTTGAAAAGTGGAGCACAAAGAGGAAAGGAGGAGGCCATGATGGAGGACGACATCAGGAAACAGGGGTTACTCTACTTGCAGCAGCAGAGGTTTGGAAAGGTACCAGCAACAGAGTTAATGTTAAACGTTACTGCAAGCAGTGAGTCTCCGTTAGCAGAAGCTTCTCTTACTGACTTCTATCATGTCGCCCACCTTGATCATATCTCTGACTTTGATCATGTCAAAACTCTGCTATGAGTTTTATTTTGTTTCTCTTTTATCATGTCCCTAATTTTATAGTACCTCAAATAAAAAACGTACAACTTTTATCTCATCTCTAACTTTAATCATAACTCCACCTTTGATCACGTCTCTAACTTTTATCTCATCTCTACCTTTATAACATCTCTATCTTTGATTATGTATCTAACTTTGATCACATCTCCACCTTTGATCACATCTCCACCTTTGATTATTTATCTATCTTTGATCACACCTCTGTCTTTGATCACATCTCTAGTTTTGATCACATCTCTATCTTTGATCACATCTCTAGTTTTGATCACATCTCCACCTTTGATTATTTATCTATCTTTGATCACACCTCTGTCTTTGATCACATCTCTAGTTTTGATCATATCTCTAACTTTGATCACGTCTCTAACTTTTATCTCATCTCTACCTTTATAACATCTCTATCTTTGATCATGTATCTAGCTTTGATCACATATCCACCTTTGATCACATCTCCACCTTTGATCACGTATCTAGCTTTGATCACATCTCTGTCTTTGATCACATATCCACCTTTGATCACATCTCCACCTTTGATCACGTATCTAGCTTTGATCACACCTCCACCTTTGATCACGTCTCTGACTTTCATCTAGAAGTGGAAGCGGGTCTGGTGCGTCCTGTACAGAGAGAGTTCCTGCTCCATCTCCAGGCTGGAGTTCTTTGAGTGTAAAGATGCAGCAGGTGCGGAGAAGAACGACAGAAGTCTACGCAAACAGCAGGAACACAAGAAGGTAGATCCTTTTGGACTCGGGTCCAGCTCACAGTCTTCCTTCCTCTCCGTCATCAGTTCCTCGGATCTTCTGCTCCGCTGTGCTCTCGCCCCGCAGGTGATCCGTCTGGCCGACTGTATCCGGGTGTCAGAGGTGGAGGTTTACGGCGTTCCCAGAGACACGGGACCCTTCCTCATCGAGACCACGGAGAAGATCTACGTATTTGCAGCCGACAGACAGCAGCTGGAGGACTGGACCCAAGGACTGTGTGAGATCGCTTTCCCTGTATGTACACAGTTAGCTTAGCATCATGCTAACACAACGTTTGTCAAGGTAGCTTCAGCTATCGATGATCCTAGCCCTAATCAAGATTTCACCAACTCTGACTATGATGTCACCCATTCTAATGATGATGTCACCAACTCTGACTATGATGTCACCCATTCTAATGATGAAGTCACCAACTCTGACTATGATGTCAACCATTCCAATGATGATGTCACCAACTCTGACTATGATGTCACCCATTCTAATGATGAAATCACCAACTCTGACTATGATGTCAACCATTCCAATGATGATGTCACCAACTCCGACGATGATGTCACCCATTCCAATGATGATGTCATCAACTCCGACGATGATGTCACCCATTCCAATGATGATGTCACCCATTCCAATGATGATGTCACCAACTCTGACGATGATGTCACCCATTCCAATGATGATGTCATCAACTCCGACGATGATGTCACCCATTCCAATGATGATGTCATCGACTCCGACGATGATGTCACCCCTAAAAAACAAAACCTGGAACCAGTCAAAATGACCCCAAACCTAATTAGGGATTTGATGAGGTCTAGGTCTCGGTGAAGGTCAGCTTGTGACCTCCAGTGCCCCCCAGCCCATTTATCGGCCCTTTAGGTCTTATTTATCTCGTCTGTCATCTTGTTTCAGGTCTTGCTGCACAACCAGTTGGCTCCCGTAGACAAATAAGGTCCAGAGTCCAGTCTTGAAACAGAAATATATATGGTCCCAAAGTCTCGTAGCCTTCAGTTTATTCACGCTTTCTTTCAACAAACAAACAGACAAACAAACAAACAAACAACGTTTTCTTTCTACGGGCGTCGTCATTAATCCGGCAGAAGAATAAAAATACGTATAAACTTTGGCAGGAAACGCTTTCATCATGGCATCATGGCTGCGCCGCCGTTAAATAAAACTGGTTGTCATGGAAACTTGTTTTTTGAAATAATTCATTGCTCAAATAGATGAAAGCCATTAAAAAGTTTCATTATAATATAATAATAATAGTAAACTGATAGATAAGACTGTAACTCAAACATCTCCGTGTGATCAGGAGACAGGATGAGTCACAGCTCACTTCCTCTTTGGTCCGCATTTGACAGGAAGCTTTACCTTCAAACAGCCAATCAGACGGTCACATGAAGAGTTGAACCCGCCTGTCATCTCACGTCTGAAGAACGTGAGAAGGCGCCCCGTTTTAGTCCACTTCCCGATTGCTCAATCATGTGACCTGATGTCTAAAGACACCTGATGATACACCTGGTGTCTTTTTTTTAGATGAGCTGGGCCGAACATGGTGCGAAGCGAGGAAGCCTGCAGAGAGGAAAGAGAGTGGAGGAAGATGAAGGAATGGAGAACAACTCGCTGTACAGCAGAGGAGCGACAGGTACAACTGTCTGTTAACCTGTCTGCTCATCTGTCTGCTCACCTGTCTGCTTATCTGTCTGCTCACCTGTCTGCTCACCTATCTACTCACCTGTCTGCTCACCTGTCTGCTCACCTATCTACTCACCTGTCTGCTCACCTGTCTGCTCACCTGTCTGCTCACCTGTCTGCTCACCTGACTGCTCATCTGCACAGCCTTCATGATTGACACTCACATGCAGAAGATTCTCAACATTCACTTCCTGTACGCACATCTGACCAAACCCACTTCCTGTCTCGTTTGTTCCCCATAGAGGCTAAATTTTCCAACACATGACCAAACGTACACAAATGTAAGCGGACAGCTACACAGTAGGGATGGTGACAAGCACAGTCTCTATCTTTGCAGGACAAACTTCCTGTTTGTCTGCAGGAAGTTGACATGACCAGCGTTTCTTCCTGTTTTCTAAAGTCGGTCCATCAGCGCCAGTCTGAACCCAACCTGATAGAATCGAAGAGAAGCCTTTATGCCATTTCACAGGGTACGACCAAATATGGATGCTCCACCCAATCAGTGCACTTAAAAAGTATAAAAAACACAAAGTTAAGTTTAATAACATAAATAAAGACACTTAAAGTTTATAAAGAAAAGACGAAACACGTAGAGTTCAAATATTAAGACGTGAAGTCCAGCTGATCATTAGAGGAAGTGCAGAAGAGTTACTGCCCTGAATGTAACCAAGGCAGCTATCACACGGAGGTGGAGGGAGGGGTTGTCTGTGAGACGTTCCTCAGTCCATGAGGTCATGAGGTCATGAAGTCATGATGTCATGAGGTCTGATGTCATTAGGTCATGAGGTCTGATGTCATGAAATCATGAGGTCATCGGGTCATGAGGTCTGATGTCGCGAGGTCATGAAATCATGAGGTCATGAAGTCATGAAGTCACGAGGTCATGATGTCATATGTCATTAGGTCATGAGGTCTGATGTCATGATGTCATGAAGTCATGAGGTCTGATGTCACTAGGTCATGAAGTCATGAGGTCTGATGTCATGAAATCATGAGGTCAGGAGGTCATCGGGTCATGAGGTCTGATGTCATGATGTGATGAAGTCATGAAATCATGAGGTCATCGGGTCATGAGGTCTGATGTCGCGAGGTCATGAAATCATGAGGTCATGAAGTCATGAAGCCATGATGTCTGATGTCATGAGGTCTGATGTCATGATGTCATGAAGGCATGAAGTCATGAGGTCGGATGTCATGAAATCATGAGGTCATCGGGTCATGGGGTCTGATGTCGCGAGGTCATGAAATCATGAGGTCTGATGTCATTAGGTCATGAGGTCTGATGTCATGAGGTCTGATGTCATTAGGTCATTAGGTCATGAAGTCATGAGGTCATGAAATCATGAGGTCATCGGGTCATGAGGTCTGATGTCATGAGGTCATGAAGTCAGATGTCTGATGTCATGAGGTCTGAGTACCTCATGATCATGACCTTCATGAAGTCATGAAGTCATGAGGTCTGATGTCATGTCACAAGGTCATGATGTTACGAGGTCATGAGGTCCTCACCACCACATAGCATCCCGATGTTCTGCAGGAGAACACAGAGTTAATTTGGGGCGACTGTAGGTCAGCGGGTAGAGCCGTCGAACATGGTTTTGGCCGGTTCGAGTCCCACCAGGGTCGACTTGTGGTAGGGTCCTTGAGCAGGGTCCTAGCTCCCCGGGCGCTTCAGAGGCTCCGCCCACTGCTCCCTCAGGGATGTTGCTCTGTGTATGACTGTGATCAATAAAGGATACGTTATCATTTTTTAGGTGTCCAAGTCTCTGTCCTAGATAACTGATACTCTAATACCTGTAATGGATGAGTCAGCAGCTGCTCTCAGGTGTAGATGATGTCATGTAATGGATGAGTCAGCAGCTGCTCTCAGGTGTAGATGATGTCATGCTGTTAATGAGTGAAGGTTTGTGTTTATCAGTGCGTGACTTCAAGGTGTTTGTCCGGAGGACGGAGGCGTCTGATCGCTGCAGACTCAAAGGAAACGTGGTCCTGCGAGCGGACGAAGACGCTCTCCACCTGATCGACCAATCAGGAGACGTCATGTTCACCTGGCCGTACAGATACCTGCGGCGCTTTGGACGAGACAAGGTGACACTCATCTCTGTGCTGTATGTGTTTGTTATCTTTGTCTCTTGCGTACGGTCACCACGGTTACGGTCGTTACCACCTTTGTCTCTTGCGTGCGGTCACCACGGTTACGGTCGTTACCACCTTTGTCTCTTGCGTGCGGTCACCACGGTTACGGTCGTTACCACCTTTGTCTCTTGCGTGCGGTCACCACGGTTACAGACGGTTTATAGTCTTACTTGGTTAATTAACTTGCAGACTCAGTAACACTTGACTTAAGGCTACTAGCTATGTTAGCTCCACCAACGGTTTTCTTCCTTAGATATTATGGGATGTTTAGAAGATTAAACCAGCAGTGTTTCTCTTCCTTCAGTCCAGTTTCTCCTTTGAGGCCGGTCGCAGGTGCAACTCCGGCGAGGGCAATTTTGAGTTTGACACCAAACAGGGGAACTTCCTGTTTCAAGCGTTGGAGGCTGCAATCAACCTGCAGCGGATCTCCCTCCCCAACAGACAGACCTCTGGGGAGGGGCAGATGAGTCCAGAGACTCCTCCGGATACCCAGAGCAGGATGCTGCCTCAGCCCAACAGCCATATCCCACAATCCCCTGCTCCTCCTCAGGTGAGCTTAGATAACTCTTCACCTCTCAGGTCTTAGTTGGTGGAAGTTAGATTTTGTTTCCTGTCTGCAGGTAGATGACAGCATGTACGCCATGGTGATGGAAGCTCCTCATCTTCCCATGATGCATCACAGAGACAAAGAGGTCTCCATAGCAACGCAGCTGCAGCAGCAGCGCCCCCTGCTGGTAGGAGACTCCTGCTAATCTTAGCCAATGTTAGGTAAAGGTAGCCGACACCAGCTAACTTTCACTCCGGTACCTTTTATCTTGGTTTTTTTTGATACTTTTAACTTTAACTGTAGTGACGACTTTCTTCTGAGCTCAGCGCTCCGCCTGCTGGACACTTCCTGTAGTTCTAGAGAGACTTTGATTGACAGGGTGAAGAACTAATGACCGATTGGCTCTGTGTCCTCAGGCGCGTCCGGAACCTTCAATGGACCAGGCGCTTACCGCCGTGAAGAGCCTGACTCTGGACCCTCGTGATGGCCCCGCCCCCCGTAAGAGCCAGGTCAAGATGATCTCCAGCTGTCCCCTGCCTCCCATTGTTCCTGATCTAGGCCCCGCCCCCAACGCACGCCTCAGCCCCAAACTGAACTCCAGCCCTGACCAGATGTACTCCCAGATCACTGAGCCCGCCCCCACAGAGCGGAACACCAATCGAGAGATGAGGGGCAGCGCCACCCTTGCTATCACGCCCCAGGAGCCAGAATACTCCCTCCCCTTCGACACCATCGCCATCAACATCATCACCAAAATGCTGGACTGCCATCGGGCCCACGATGCCGGGTCTGGCGGCGACCCGCTTTACGACAGCATTGACGACATGAAGATTAGAAACACGGAACCGATGTACAGGAAGGTGGAGCACATCTACGATGAGCCTGAGGGCTGTGCCGCCGCCGCCGCTACACTCCCTCAGACCCACCTCCTACAGCCCCCCTCCCTGTATGATGACCCTAAAGAGGTGACGGGAGATGCCTGGAGGATTATGGGTAGTGCTGATGATCCTAAGGGTCATGAATACCCGTACAACCCGTGGATGGATGACTACGCCGTGCCCAAACGACCCCAGAGGGAGTTTCCTGTTACACAGGGCACCAACAAAGCAGTGGATGACAGGGAGGAGGGGCCAGAGGAGACGGAGGAGGAGCAGAGGGAGGATTCGACATACAACAACGTGATGGTGAAGATGATGTAAGTGAGACGCATCTGATAATCTACTATGACCGTGATGATAGCGATGACGGACTCATCATCATCTTCATCGCTCTTCATCAATGAAGGGTCGGGTTCGTCGTAGTGATCAATGTTTATATTTACATGTTTGTTCTTCATGAACCTAAGGTTGTCTTTAAACGCAGCATCATTCTGGAACCATCATGTTCATCATCTTCATCATCATCACATCTCATCACAATCCTCATTACCTTCATCAGTGACACTTCATGAGTTTTGACTGACTCTTTATTTTATCTTCAGAGACACAAACTTTAATACTTCACTGATCTAAATGAAGTATTTTAACCAGAATCATGTATTTTCTGTATTTTCTGTTTGACAGCCTGTTGTCCTCTCTGTGATGCGTTCAGGGTCCTCTCTCTGAATCTGTATTTTCTGTTTTAAAGAATCTTCCTAAATAACTAATAAATCCTGTTGTCCTCTCTGTGATGCGTTCAGGGTCCTCTCATTGTCTCCTGTATTTGGTTCTTTTCTCTTTCTGTTGCACTCTGTTGGATTGATTTTCACTAAATAACTTTTGTTGTTGTTTTGTGTGTCGACTGTTTGCATATTCTTGTTTTTAAGAATCTCCCTAAATAACTAATAAAGATACAAACAAACCTGGAGGCCAAACAAATGCACAAAAAAATGATAAACATTAAAACCAGAGAGAACAACGGGACCGCTCAGCGTAGGAGCCGATTCCATAGTTTCCACTGGGTGGCGCTGTGGGTCGCCACGGTAACCTGTTTAATAGAAGGACTAAATGAAACAATGAGATGTAGACGAGGTCTGATGTCACACCCCAGTAGCCCCTCCCCCGTGGTAAAATGAGAAAGACACGCCGTCTAAACATATAACAGAACATATAGAACGTAGCATCAACACACCTGGTCACTACAGCCCACAGCTGGTCACTACAACCCACACCTGATCACTACAACCAACACCTGGTCACTATAACCAGCACCTGGTCACTATAACCAGCACCTGGTCACTACAACTCACAGCTGGTCACTACAACCCACACCTGGTCACTATAACCAACACCTGATCACTACAACCCACACCTGGTCACTACAACCCACACCTGGTCACTATAACCAACACCTGGTCACTACAACCCACACCTGGTCACTACAGCCCACAGCTGGTCACTACAACCATGAAATACGTTTTGAGTTATCGGAATCAGAATATCGAAGACTTTTCATGGACGAACTGTAAATAAATCCAAACCTTTTGTTTTTTGATGTAATAATGACGACAGCAGAACAGAACCGGACTCTGGACCCATCAAACGGACAGCATCGATCAACAAATACAAACATTATCACTAAACGTCAGCTGACATTTAGTTACTTTGATAAATAGAATGTTAAAAGAATAAAATTTATTTTTCTTTCTTGGCGATTATGAAAGAAAATCTTAAAAATGAAACCTAAAAACGTTTGACTCAATAATACTTTTAATTCAATTCTTATTTTACCGTGTAAGTTCAAAAAGGACATTCAGAACTTCCTCTGAACTCACACTCCTCCTCAGTCACAGCTGAAGTTCGGTGGGCGTGTCTTAACTAGACGCTCGGCGCCATCTGTTGGCGTTTGGACAAAGGAGCAGAAACGTTTCAACGGTGACACAAAGAAGGATTTTATTGAGATGGATCATCAAACTCATCACAGAGAAGAAGGCTTCTGCTGCGTCACCAGTCATGTGACCTCACGCCTGCTGACATCACGACCACACGGACACCAGACCCTCTCCCTCAGGTCAGCGGCTGATCTGACCCCGATGACCTCATCGGCAGGAACCAACCAATAAAGATCTAAAGACTACATTCAATCAATAAACTTAAATGTACCCAAAGTGTCTGAGCGCAGAGGAACAGGAAGTACTTTAAAGGTGCAGTCTGTAGAATGTCCAGGCCTCTCCCTGAATAAATGGTTGTGACGTTCAGCTCAGTTCTTTTAACGTTAGCATCCAATTAGGGCTTTCTACCTCAAGAGGAGGCGGAGCCTCTTCATTCCAGCAGAAGAAACACATCAAAGGCTGAAGCTCAGTTAAATAATTAGTGTCTACTTATATGTAGGATGATAGAAGGTTCTCCGCCCCTCCATGCTCCACCTTGAGCATCAACGCTGAGCTTGGAATCTTCCATGTGACCTTTGACCTCTAGTTTTACAGAGTTCATAATGTATCGAATGGAACCTTGTGACTGGACTGATGACATCATTCGGACCTAGAAGCCATCCTAGATTCTTGGATATTTGACAGACTGCTTCTTTAAAGCTGGTGAAACACGTCTGACCTTCATTGGATGAAGGTCGGCTTCTTCCTGACGCTACATCTACAAACGTTAAATGTGCACCATCGTGAAAATGTCTCAGAGGCCGCAGAAACTCCCGACCCGTTTCTCTACATCAGATGGAAAAACCATCAGCTGGGTCGGGATGTGGTTGCTGTGACGACCTCTGACCTTCCACTCACCCAAACTTCATTTTTTTACCATTTGCTAATGAGCTCACATAGAATTTTAGATTTAAAACACAGGAGTCTTGGACCCCGATAGAATATACCCGCCCACTCAGCCGTCAATCACGACATCTCATGCTCTTAAATGGCATACAGAAAATTAACAACTGATCGTAGTGTGCCATCTAAAGTGAATATAAACTTTATGTGCACGTACAAATTTATTTCACTTTCACCCAGTGGCGGGAACCGTCACGCCGGCCTTCTTTATTTTACAGTCAGTGGTTTCAGCGGACAGCAGTAATTCGCCGTAGTCTATATATATTATATTGTTTACTGTGCAAGAGGAATGTCTATGTTTTATTTACGACTATGGTTACATCCAGTGTGTGTGCGTGTGTGTGTGCGTGTGTGTGTGTGTGTGTGTGTGTGTTCTTGTTCTTCTATTCCTGCGGGGACTTCAACTGGAAGGCAAATAAACCCACACACAAAAACAGAGGTCCCCATATAGTACCAAAGATACGTATGATGTGTGTGTGTGTGTGTGTGTTTGTGTGTGTGTGTGTGTGTGTGTGCGTGTGTTCTTGTTCGTATGTGTTTGTGTGTGTTCGTATGTGTATGTGTATGTGTGTGTATGTGTGTATGTATGTGTATGTGTATGTGTGTGTGTATGTGTGTGTGTGTATCTGTGTGTGTTTGTTTGTGTGTGTTCGTATGTGTATGTGTGTGTGTGTGTGTGTGTGTGTGTGTGTGTCTGCGTGTGTGTTTGTGTGTGTTTGTGTGTGTTCGTGTTCTCAGGGCTTCTTGGTGGGGTTGATCACTGGACCCACCGGAGCACTGATGGGTATGACTCCGGTGGCCAGCAGGATGATGATGAGGACGATGATGAGGACGATGACCACGATGACCACGACCATCTTCACATTCTTCCACCAGTAGGAGCGGGCCACCTTCTGAGATGTCTGCTTGAAGTGCTGGGCCTGAGGAGGAAGGGACCACAAGAACCTTGAGACAGAGGTGATCATGGAGCGGGTCCAAGTGAGGAAACCTGTCGGTCCAGAACTAGTCAGATGAACCTCACAAAGAAACCATAAAGCTAAGACGTGTTGGTAACGGGTCACACAGAGGCTGGTACTGGGTCAGATTAAGCACTTAACTTCTTTTGTATCCATCTTTTTGTGTCTGCGCTATAGAACTATGACGCAGCGCTGAGTCATCGGTGGCTTGAAGCCGTTGTTGATGTCATCAGTTCCATCTGCTGCCCCGATCCAACTACAGGTGTGAGTCATGTGACTGCCGAGTCACGCGACTGCCGAGTCACGCGACTGCCGAGTCACGCGACTGCCGAGGCATCCGACTGCCGAGTCGGATGCCTCACTAAAGATATTGACTAAAATTCTGCAGAGGTCCGTCTTGAATATGAGATGATTTTGTAAGAACCTCTAGAACCACTCAGATTTAAGGAGAACTTCCTGACTCACCCCCGCCTGCAGGTCTTCGGACTTGTCCATCAGGTCGTCCAGTCTCTCTCCTCGGCCCAGGATCCGGTCCACATTCTGGGTCATGATGGTTTTCACTTCATCCATCTGGTTCCTCAGGGACTGGGTCTTGTCCTGAGGCTCCGCCGGTTCCACCGCCTCTCCTCGCTCCTGGGATCAGGCAGAAGAAAACAAGGAAAGAAGATTGGTCAAAGAATAAAACGTGTCGTCTCTGAGGTCCGACATGTGAACAAAATCACACTCATTGGTTCTGGGGAACCAGTACCGGCTGGAGACGGGCCGTCAGGTTCTGAAAAGAATGATTAAAAACGTGTGTTTGCAGTAACTCCTGCTGCGGTTCTGGTGGTTCTTCTTCCAGCAAGGCAGCTTCAACCAGAACCAGGAGGATCCAGTACGGACAGGAAGCGGATCTGAGGGAGAACCTCCAGCCACATTCAGGGAGATCAGCTGACCTCCAGCCGGCAGAGGAGTGACGTGTGAGGAACCTCCTCCGTCTCCATGAGGAGGAGCTGCCGTCTCTCCTGGAGCTCCTCCCTCCTTCTTTCTTCTGGGGTTCTCGGCCAGGTGCGTTTAGAGGTTCTGGGTTTCGGAGACGTTTCCAGTCTTCTGAAGCTTCTAGGACCTGTTTTGAACTGAGACTTTTGGACTTTTAGGATCTTCGGACTCGTTGAAACGTTTGAAAACTTTCTGAAGACGTTTTCGGACTCTTAAGGTTTTAGATTACAACCAGTAGAACCTCCATCCCAGAATCTACGGTGGCCTTCACTGCGGACTGCCTGATGGTTTCTCCTTCATGGAAGAAGGTTCTGGAACGTCTGCTTGGACTTTGATGAACTGCTCTGACCAACAAACTCTTCTCTTTTGGAGACCAAACTGCAGAAGCACAGATGTTTGAAGAACCGGATTAAGAACCCGAGTCCGTTGGATTGTTAGGTGTTGAAGAGTCGTGTTCTCCCACAGAGAGAGAAGACCTGATGGACCTCCGACAGGAAAGATCTGGACGGAGCTCTGGAGGAGATGTTTGAGGAGAAGAAGCTTGGACCTGATGGTTTGATGTCGAACACCTGCGGCGGTTGCAGTGGATGAAAGTAACTAAGTACATTTATTGGAGTACTGGACCTAACCTCCAGCGACTCTCTGGACGAGAGGCGTTCATCTCCTCCCGGTCGGTGAGGAGCAGGAATGATTCTGGATGTTTGTGATGAAGTGAAAGATTAAATGTTTCCTTCTTCCCCTCAGCAGACGTCGCTCTGGTCGCTCAACGGTGACGCGGTACGAGGAAACGACCTTAAACTCCTGACTGAAGATCCTTCACACCAAAAGTTCAACTTATCAGCATCCTGTCCAGCAGCTCCTTCAAAATAAAACTCCAGATTCTATCATTTTAAGCTGCTGCTCAAATGTGAAGTTTTAGGAGGATCATTTATAATCCGGATCAGTCCAAGGCATTCAGAGAGAATTATGACATCACAGCCGGCTCTCATGACATCACAGCTGGTTCAATGGTCATGTTGGTGGAGGCAGCAGAAGGGGAGGAGGAGGAGGAGGAGGTGATGGACAGGTGATGGTAGATGTCGTCAAGAGTGTGGAAATGGTTGTGAACACGTGTTTGAAGAAGAGGGAGGAGCTCACAGGTGGACTACATCCGTTACAGAAGATGCAACCTGAAGAAGATGTCAGAAAGAAGGTGGTGACGGAGGAGAACGTAGCCAGACAACGAAGAATGTTAGCATGTAGGACGACTCTGGTGGAGTAAGAGAGGAAGAGAGCAAAGGCAGAAGATCAGATGTTGAAGAAGACTGCTGTGGGAACTTCGGGGAGGAGGTGAGACAGACTCTGGTGGTGGAGAAGAACTGCTGGATGACTGGACAACCACAGAAGTTATGAGGGGGACAGGTAGGATGGTGCTTGGTGTCTCATCTGGGCAGAGGAGAGAAGATAAGGAGACTTGGTGGTGGAATGAGGAGGTTCAGGAGAAGATAAGCAGGAAAAGGTTAGAGAAGAAGAAGTGGGATAGAAGGAGAGATGAAGAAAGTAAGCAGGAGAACATAGAGATGAGACGTAAGGAGAAGGATGAGGAGGCAAAGGCTGAACAAGAGGCCTATGATGAGATGTTCCAGGTTGGACACTGAGGAAGGAGAAGAGGACTTGTACTGTTGGCGAGGCAGAGGGATGGAGATGGGGAGGATGTGCAGCAGGTTAGATGAGATAGCAGTGGAGGTATGGAGGTGGAACCTGAGGAACGGAAGGAAAGTGTTCTGGTGGTCTTTAAGAACAAGGCAGATGTTCAGAACTGTAGCAGCTGCAGAGGTGTGAAGCCCATGGTCCACAATGAAGATCTGGGAAGGGTCGTGGAAACAGGTGGAGAAAAGAGGAAATGGAGAAAAACAGAGAAGATCTGAAGGAGCTGATGGATAAGAACAGAGAAGATCTGAAGGAGCTGATGGATAAGAACAGAGAAGATCTGAAGGAGCTGATGGAGAAGAACAGAGGAGGTCAGAAGGAGCTGATGGAGAAGAACAGAGAAGATCTGAAGGAGCTGATGGAGAAGAACAGAGAAGGTGAGAAGGAGCTGATGGAGAAGAACAGAGGTAATCAGACGGAGCTGATGGAGAAGAACAGAGGAGGTCAGAAGGAGCTGTTGGAGAAGAACAGAGGAGGTCAGACGGAGCTGATGGAGAAGAACAGAGGTAATCAGACGGAGCTGCATTGTGTCGTAGGACAAAGTGAGGGAGGTATTGTGGGATTGTATGAGGAGGTCTGGAGTGAGAGGAAGTCTGTTAGAGAGGTGAGGGGAGCAGTAGGAGTGACAGGTGGGACTGCATCAAGGGCAGACAGACTGAGATGGTTCTGACCCGTGAAGAAGAGGAGGGATAGTGGATCTTCTGGTAGAAGGATGCTGGAGATGGAGCTGCAGGCAGGAGAAGAACGGGAGGAACAAAGAGGAGGTGTCTGGATGTGGGGAGAGAGGACATGCAGTGGGTTGGTGGGACAGAGGAAGATGGAGACCTGAAGAAGACGATCGTTCCTCCTTGTTTCCTCTAAACCTTCTGAGATCTTGGGAATGTAAATACAAAAACATGACCTCATCATGTGGATCATCTTCATCTTCATCATCACCAGAACCCTGACCCGGTCATCAGAGCTTTTAGACTTTAAAACGCGTCAAACTGTGAAGGAGCCGGTCGAACTTTTGTTACTTTTAAAAACCCGTTTTTTTTATCTTACTGTAATGAAGTTTTTATTTGTTGTTGTTTTGTGTTTTAGTTTCGTAAACAAGTAAACATGAATGATTAAGGATCTTCTCTCTGAGGATCAACCACCTGCTGCGCTCAGGACCGGCAGCTGTTTCACGGTAAACGTTAAAAGTCACCTACCGGATCACCGTTCATCTCGCGGGCAGCTGACCTCTGACCTCTGACCCGACGGGGGAACTTCGATAAAGTTGATATTAAAGCTTAAATCAACCCTCCTAAACTTCTTCTCCTCCTTCACTTCCTGGTTTCTTGTTTTCTTTCTTCAAACTGAATTCCTTCTCTTCGGGCGTCACGTGACGTCACCTACCGGAAGTACACGTCTGCTTTCAAAATAATTCTTTTTTCATCGATCATATAAAATCAATGCGCACAGAAACATTTCAGCTGTCATCAGATTGTGACTACGTACAAATATTATAAAGTGTACACGTCAATCAAACCTATTCAATCAATAAATAAAGACATTAACTAAGAATATAAATCATTACATATATATCTAAAGAAATATAAATTTATATAATAATACACATTATCACAAGATAAAGTGTGAAAATAGACGTATACCGACACGTAAATGAAAATATAACCTTCACCATAGACTTAAGGAAAGAGACGTCCCTTAAAGTTATTCTGTAAAAGTCTGAGTGAGTTTCCACAGATGTGTGTACATCTGTGTGTACATCTGTGTGTAGTTTGTGTGTACATCTGTGTGTAGTTTGTGTGTACATCTATGTGTAGTTTGTGTGCATCTGTGTGTACATCTGTGTGTAGTTTGTGTACATCTGTGTGTAGTTTGTGTGTACATCTGTGTGTATATGTGTGTAGTTTGTGTGCATCTGTGTGTAGTTTGTGTGTACATCTGTGTGTAGTTTGTGTACATCTGTGTGTAGTTTGTGTGTACATCTGTGTGTACATTTGTGTGTAGTTTGTGTACATCTGTGTGTAGTTTGTGTGCATCTGTGTGTACATCTGTGTGTAGTTTGTGTACATCTGTGTGTAGTTTGTGTGTACATCTGTGTGTAGTTTGTGTACATCTGTGTGTAGTTTGTGTGTACATCTGTGTGTAGTTTGTATGCAGCAGTTGAATGTTTTCGGACCAAACCTTGAAAGTGACGCTTTACGTCATACCTTTATTTTGAAGCGTATTCTGTCACTTCCGGTAAGAGAGACTCAGGTGCTCAGGCTGTCATACCAAGGTGTGTTGTCGTCATAGACTGGCTCTGTGCCTGAGGCAGAAGGTCCAGACAGCCAGAGCATTCATTGTGACCCGAGATCCAAGAACAGTGTCTCCCAAAGACTGGCTCGGGACCCACATGTGGGTCGCAGAGGATTGCATTGAGGCCAGACTGTTGGCTCCATCAGGGTCACATGATCACCGTCTGTCCATCAGGGTCACATGATCACCGTCTGTCCATCAGGGTCACATGATCACCGTCTGTCCATCAGGGTCACATGATCACCGTCTGTCCATCAGGGTCACATGATCACCGTCTGTCCATCAGGGTCACATGATCAGCATCCTCCTCCTCTGAGAAGACAGGTTCTGGTTCTGATGGCTTGGACTTACAGTTGTGAGTCATTATCTTATCATGCATATGCTAATGAGATCGATGGCGTCCGTCTCAGTTGACTGAGGCCCCTCCCCTCTCCGATGTGATGTCACAGAGACTTGACAAACCTGTTCCACCTCCAGAGGAGGGCGAGGTCAGAGAACTGCTGCTTTACACCACTGACAAGCCAAAACATTACAACCACTTTGCAAAATAGAACCAGATTCATTCTTGGAGACAGAAAGAAATGTGTGTATTTGTGTGTGTGTGTGTGTGTGTGTGGTGTCTTAATGAACAGCATGTTTATAGAAAAACAGTTTTATTTCTTTTGATAACATGCTTGTTTGAAACGGAGCAGATAAAGTTTTTACAGACAGGATAAAACAGTTTCTGGAGGAGCTGCTCAGTTCATGATGGATCCATCAGAACACAATCATTGTGAAACAGTAACAGACAGACAGAGGGACTGACAGACAGACAGACTGACAGACAGAGGGACTGACTGACAGACACAGGGACTGACAGACAGAGTGACTGACTGACAGACACAGGGACTGACAGACAGAGTGACTGACAGACGGACGGACTGACAGACAGAGGGACTGACAGACAGACACAGGGACTGACAGACAGAGGGACTGACTGATAGACACAGGGACTGACAGACAGAGTGACAGACACAGGGACAGACAGACACAGGGACTGACAGACAGACAGAGTGACTGACAGACTGACACAGGGACTGACTGACAGACAGAGGGGACGTCCGATGAACCAGGGGGGTCTCCTCCTCAGGGACCCTGTCTGATGATGATGTCTGACATGTCGTCCACCTTCACCAGCTCCAGGTTCTGTCAGAAAAACAAGCAGATTTCTTTATTCGGAACCAGAAAAGGTCGTGTTAGCTTCAAGTGGGTCGTGAGGACGTCACCGGAAACGGTCGGCAGTGATCGTAAATCCTTCATGGACTTCTTATAGTTCACGGTTCTGATTCTGTAAAGTGATGATGTTTGGAAACAGTTTTGGATCCGTGACATCTTCAGATTTGAACAGAACCCAGGCGTTGCTGACAAATTCCCTGATGCGGGCCTGAATATTGAGTCCGTCGATCGGTTCTTCATGAATGACATCATAGGTTACATCATCAGTGAACAGGAGGGAGTTTTTTTTCCAATTCCTTCCAATTCATGAGGTCACATGACTTCAAGTGTCGGATCACGTTTGTAGGGCAACCGGAATTCCTGCCTGACCTGGTGACGCTGAGAGGGAGGAGCTTCTGCACAGACGATGACCCGCTGGAGTCAGAACTATGGAACTATGGCGCTCCATAAGTGAACAGTGTTAAGTGTTTGCTACCAAACAGGAGAGGAACCGGTGGGACTCCGGGTTCTGGGCTGGACACAGAACCCAGTCTCCTGTGCCCGTTAGAAGATCTGAATCCAGGAAGTTCTGAGTACTTCTCTGCTGAAACGCCTGTTTAACAAGACAACTCACCTTCTCATTGGCCAGGTGAAGCAGCGCCACGAAGGCCAGAGGCACGGAAAGGTTCTGAGCCATCAGGTTGGGTAATCTGGACCAGGAGGAGACAGTTAGAGAACATCTTACATTCCAGGAGTGATATAATCCTGCTGACGGTGGATTTCAGCAGACCTGCTGGATCATCCACACAAAGCAGACATACTATGATCACACCGTCATCATCAGGAGGTTCTGCTGGTACCTTTGAAGGAGAGTCTTTGTGGTCTGACTGAAGACCTTCTCCCCACAGACCTCTGGTTTCTCCCCAGGCTTCACCTCCTGCAGAGAGTCACACAGAGGTTTAGAGATGTTCAACCAGCAGAGGAACATCTCAGACCTCCAACACATCAGCAGGCCCGCTCCAATACCCGCTGACACCTCAGCCACTCAGGGGGGTTCTGTGGACTCGCCTGAGGGGGGTTCTGTGGGCTCACCTGAGGGGGGTTCTGTGGACTCACCTGAGGGGGGTTCTGTGGACTCACCTGAGGGGGGTTCTGTGGACTCGCCTGAGGGGGGTTCTGTGGGCTGTCGGTCAGCAGGGTCCACATGCTACTCTTCAGCCTTTTCATGTCCATCTTCTTTGCAGTCTTCGCGTAGTTGATCTCGATCTTATTCACCTACAGGAACAACGACGCAGATGTAGGAGAACGGCGTGATGATGTCACCGCCTGACGGCAGGGACGAGTGAGATGTAGTCGCCCTAGAATGCTGTCCCACTCACCCTGTGTGGTTCTGGTACCAGATCCTCCTCCCCATAGGTTGAGATGCCCTCTAGATCTTGCGACGGTGGAGGCAGACCGTCGCCTGAGGGCTGGGCGTCGTCTGAACCGGTGAAGCCCTCCACATCTTCATCGCTGTCTCCGCCCTGAAAAGACGGAGGAAAAGGTGAGAAGATCTGTTGTTCCATCTCTGGCTCCATGGAAGGTCCTCCCAGTCCATGAGATTCTACAGAACAGAACTTCTGCTCAGAGGTGCAGAATTTGGAAGCATCAGATGATCCAAACCAGAACCCGCTCCTCCGGTGGGATTCATGATGTCAATCTAAACATCTGTGGAGTCACAGATGTTCCTGCTGCAGAAGGAACATCTGTGTGTGTGTGTGACTGCGTGTGAGTAATCTGTTACTACGTGTGTATGTGTGAGTGTGTGACTGCGTGTGTGTATGTGACTGCATGTGTATGTGTGTGTGTGACTGCGTGTGTATGTGTGTGTGTGTGACTGCGTGTGTATGTGTGTGACTGCGTGTGTATGTGTGTGTGTGTGTGACTGCGTGTGTATGTGTGTGTGTGTGACTGCGTGTGTATGTGTGTGTGTATGTGACTGCGTGTGTATGTGTGTGTGACTGCGTGTGTATGTGTGTGACTGCGTGTGAGTAATCTGTTACTACGTGTGTATGTGTGAGTGTGTGACTGCGTGTGTGTATGTGACTGCATGTGTATGTGTGTGTGTATGTGACTGCGTGTGTATGTGTGTGTGTGACTGCGTGTGTATGTGTGTGACTGCGTGTGTATTTGTGTGTGTGACTGCGTGTGTATGTGTGTGTGTGTGACTGCGTGTGTATGTGTGTGACTGCGTGTGTATGTGTGTGTGTGTGACTGCGTGTGTATGTGTGTGTGTGTGTGACTGCGTGTGTATGTGTGTGTGTGTGACTGCGTGTGTATGTGTGTGTGTATGTGACTGCGTGTGTGTGTGACTGCGTGTGTATGTGTGTGTGTGTGTGACTGCGTGTGTATGTGTGTGTGTGTGACTGCGTGTGAGTAATCTGTTACTACGTGTGTATGTGTGAGTGTGTGACTGCGTGTGTGTATGTGACTGCGTGTGTATGTGTGAGTGTGTGACTGCGTGTGTGTATGTGACTGCATGTGTATGTGTGTGTGTATGTGACTGCGTGTGTATGTGTGTGTGTGACTGCGTGTGTATGTGTGTGTGTGTGACTGCGTGTGTATGTGTGTGTGTATGTGACTGCGTGTGTATGTGTGTGTGTGTGACTGCGTGTGTATGTGTGTGTGTGTGACTGCGTGTGAGTAATCTGTTACTACGTGTGGGTAATCTTTCTCCCCTATGATGTTTTGAGATCAAAGGCTCTGACATCATTATCTTACAGAAACACGAAAGTAAACAATCAGTGGATTTGTTCAGTTTCCCTGTGTTACACTACCACCTCTGTCCACTAGAGGGACCCCCAGACTCACACTACCACCTCTGTCCACTAGAGGGACCCCCAGACTCACACTACCACCTCTGTCCACTAGAGGGACCCCCAGACTCACACTACCACCTCTGTCCACTAGAGGGACCCCCAGACTCACACTACCACCTCTGTCCACTAGAGGGACCCCCAGACTCACACTACCATCTCTGTCCACTAGAGGGACCCCCAGACTCACACTACCACCTCTGTCCACTAGAGGGACCCCCAGACTCACACTACCACCTCTGTCCACTAGAGGGACCCCCAGACTCACACTACCATCTCTGTCCACTAGAGGGACCCCCAGACTCACACTACCACCTCTGTCCACTAGAGGGACCCCCAGACTCACACTACCACCTCTGTCCACTAGAGGGACCCCCAGACTCACACTACCATCTCTGTCCACTAGAGGGACCCCCAGACTCACACTACCACCTCTGTCCACTAGAGGGACCCCCAGACTCACACTACCACCTCTGTCCACTAGAGGGACCCCCAGACTCACACTACCACCTCTGTCCACTAGAGGGACCCCCAGACTCACACTACCACCTCTGTCCACTAGAGGGACCCCCAGACTCACACTACCATCTCTGTCCACTAGAGGGACCCCCAGACTCACACTACCACCTCTGTCCACTAGAGGGACCCCCAGACTCACACTACCATCTCTGTCCACTAGAGGGACCCCCAGACTCACACTACCACCTCTGTCCACTAGAGGGACCCCCAGACTCACACTACCATCTCTGTCCACTAGAGGGACCCCCAGACTCACACTACCACCTCTGTCCACTAGAGGGACCCCCAGACTCACACTACCATCTCTGTCCACTAGAGGGACCCCCAGACTCACACTACCACCTCTGGATCACTGAAAGTGAAGGTTTCACACCTGATCCATGATGATCCTCTTGTGTTCATTAAACACCACTTTACTTTTTTAACACGCATCGGAACTTCTAAAATCTTAACGACAAAGTTTAGGTTCTTCGTCGTCAGGATTTTGCGGACGCTCCTCTGAGTGCTTTGAGTCACGTGACCAGGTGGACGCCCTGGTCTGAAGAATGTACGAAGGACGGGTCCCACCTGAAGACCTGGACAGAAGTTGGCGGTGTCGTTGGCGTTGTTGTAGTCGTAGTCTCCGATGTCTTCTCCCGGTGCTCCCGAGAGCCTCCTCTGACCTTCTTGACTCAGCTGGAGGGAAGCAGAGCGGAACGTCAGAACCATGGCAACGACCCGTGGGCCAAACTACTCCCCACCACACACAAGCACCGGGCTGAGCGGTCACGCGACTCACGGTGCTGGTGGGTTTGAGGCTGAGCTGGGACAGCGTCTCTGGGGGGAACTGGAAGTCTGCTGGTAGGGTGGTCTTCTTGTTGCTGGTGCTGAGGGAAGACTTGCTGATGGTGGTGGCGGCCTGTGGAAGGAAAAATAGAATGCATTAGATTTTACCTACGTACACACCTATGTAAGTACCTACGTATACACCTATGTACGTACACACCTATGTACGTACCTACGTATACACCTATGTACGTACCTACGTATACACCTATGTACGTACACACCTATGTACGTACCTACGTATACACCTATGTACGTACACACCTACATACACACATAGTGCATTATAAATTAAATGTATTATTATTATTATTATATGTATATACCTACGAACACACCTATGTACGTACCTACATACACACGACATTACGTACGTATACACACATACACACGTATATATATATATATATATATATATATATATATATATATATACACACACACAGCGTTTCTCTGTCCTACACACAAACATCTTTAATCCTCAGAATATTCAATAATTCTGACAGGCTGTTTGGACCTGATCCAGAACAGCTGCTTCCAGTCAATCAGAACCGGCTTGTGTCCGGAATCACCGAAGGTTCTTACTCTGGTGGTGCGGAAGTAGGTGTCGAAGTTGACGTCGTCGCCGAAGTCGATCTCCACGGCCTTCTTGGGTTTCCTCTTCCGAGCTTCTTTTTCAGGCAGGTGGTCCGCTGGAGGAGGAGAGACGGGTCATCCAGAACAATCCATCCCAGTGTTAGACAGACAGACAGAACCGCTGAGACGGACGTTTAACTCACACTTGTGTTTTGGCTTGAACTGCCAGTAACCCGGTCCGGCCCAGGTGGCCATGGTTCTGGGACTGAAGTAGGAGTAATCTCTGGGCTGAGAGGAAAGCTGCAGACACATGGTGGTGATGTCTCCTCCTCCGATCGGAACCACATCCCTGCACACACACACACACACACACACACACACACACAGATGGTCAACACACACACACACGGTCAACACACACACACACAGATGGTCAACACACACACACACACAGATGGTCAACACACACACACACACACAGATGGTCAACACACACACACACACACACAGATGGTCAACACACACACACACACACACACACACGGTCAACACACACACACACACACCATGAACACACACACACCATGAACACACACCAACACACCATGAACACACACCATGAACACACACATGAACACATACACACACACCATGAACACACACACAGACGGTCAACACACACGCACACACACACACTGGACTGTTTCTGTGTGAAGTTCGTATTAGATTGGACCAGAAAAAAATCGATCTACAGTAACTACATGGTTAGAAGTAGAAGCATTGATTTCTTTGACTCGTGACCTGACGCTGTGGTATCTTTGACTCGTGACCTGACGCTGTGGTGTCTTTGACTCGTGACCTGACGCTGTGGTGTCTTTGACTCGTGACCTGACGCTGTGGTGTCTTTGACTCGTGACCTGACGCTGTGGTGTCTTTGACTCGTGACCTGACGCTGTGGTGTCTTTGACTCTTGACCTGACGCTGTGGTGTCTTTGACTCTTGACCTGACGCTGTGGTGTCTTTGACTCGTGACCTGACGCTGTGGTGTCTTTGACTCATGACCTGTAGCTGTGGTTTCTTTAACTCGTGACCTGACGCTGTGGTGTCTTTGACTCGTGACCTGACGCTGTGGTGTCTTTGACTCTTGACCTGACGCTTTGGTGTCTTTGACTCGTGACATGACGCTTTGGTGTCTTTGACTCGTGACCTGACGCTGTGGTGTCTTTGACTCGTGACCTGACGCTTTGGTCCAGGTTCTTACCCGGCTCTGTTGGATCCAGACGGATGGCTGCCCTCCTTGTGCTCCTTCGAGACCTCCTCGCAGTCGTCCGTCTCCTCGTAGTCGGCATCAAAGTCCAGGCGCTCCTCGTCTTCATCAGGCTCCGGCTCAGCATTCAGGTCGAACACGTGTTCGCCCTGCTTCATCTTCTCCAGGAGATGGTTCATGGTCTGAAACAGGAGGTGCGGTCTACTTTAGGAGGACCACGGGGGTCTAGGAGACATGTTATCCTCTGACCGCAGAGACACTTCTAAGAAGGACCCCAGGACGGATCCCAGAAACCTTCTCCCTGCTGGAACTCTTCCTCAACGTTCCAGTCCAATGTTACGTCTCCTCAGAACCGCCAGAAGTTAGTCAGAAGAATCTTGTTCCAGACGCCATCACCGCCACCAGGACCAGAGACCGGTCCTAACGTTGTGCCACAACATTAGGACCAGGGACCGGTCCTTACGTTGTGCCACAACATTAGGACCAGGGACCGGTCCTTACGTTGTGCCACAACATTAGGACCAGGGACCGGTCCTTACGTTGTGCCACAACATTAGGACCAGGGACCGGTCCTTACGTTGTGCCACAACATTAGGACCAGGGACCGGTCCTTACGTTGTGCCACAACATTAGGACCAGGGACCGGTCCTTACGTTGTGCCACAACATTAGAACCAGGGACCGGCCCTTACGTTGTGCCACAACATTAGGACCAGGGACCGGTCCTTACGTTGTGCCACAACATTAGGACCAGGGACCGGTCCTTACGTTGTGCCACAACATTAGGACCAGGGACCGGTCCTTACGTTGTGCCACAACATTAGGACCAGGGACCGGTCCTTACGTTGTGCCACAACATTAGAACCAGGGACCGGCCCTTACGTTGTGCCACAACATTAGGACCAGGGACCGGTCCTTACGTTGTGCCACAACATTAGGACCAGCGTCGCTGCCGACGGAGGGACGGATGTTCTGGGACCCTGACGGCTGTAAATGATGGCAGGCAGAGGCGTTAAGCGCGTCAGAACCCGTTTGTAAACGTCTCACCATCATCCAGCGGCTCCTCAAAAAAACATCCCTGGTTCCTTCTGGAACCGTCAGAGTAGGTAGAACCGACCCAGTTAATACTGATAGACCAGCTGTTGGAGCCATGGGCCAGAAAAGGGTGGAGATGAAGCTCCTGCTACTGTCAGAAATACGCAAGGGACCTTTCTCACAACAGCTGAGGTCCATGTGGCCATGAGATTTGAGATGTTTGGTTACAGTGTGGACGGAACCAGGCGGCCCTCATCGGAGAGCCTTATAAAGTGAGTTGTGGTTGTTCTGACCTGCTCAGGGTTCCAGCGGGTGAAGGAGAAGTCCTGCAGCGAGGGGCAGATGGAGCTCTTCTCCTGGGAGCGCTGCAGTCCAGCTGTCAGAGACACAGAGGAGACATTTCTGACGACTCAGGAGATACGCAGCCATAGAAGACACGCTTAGGTTGTACCAAGTAAAGGTTTCTGGGCTTGAAGTTTCTCACCCATGAAGGGGGAGGCTGGGACCGCCTGCGCCGGAGGAGGGGAGCAGGAGGTTCTGGACTGCAGGAGGGTCATGTTGGAGGGGAACAGCAGCTCACAGCGACTGTCCCCGCTGAAGAGGACGGACAGGAAGACGCCGGCCGTGCTGCTCTCATCGAAGGAGGAGGCCATCCTGTGGAACATGGGGTCCACCTGCAGCAGAAGAGCAGAACCACAGAGACACCGGGTCAGAAGATCCGCCCCTAACCGGGTTCTTCTACCAACCTGAGGACACTTGGACGTTTAATGGAAGAAGTCAATAAAGGTTCGTAGGGGACAGTACCTCACACTTCCTCTCTGAGTCGACGCCACTGATGTTGCTCAGGTTCTGCTCCACTGTCCTTTTAGGAGGCCTCTTCTTCTTGGGCTGCTTAGCGCTGACTTCACCATCTGCACCACCCGCGTCTCCATCACCCCTGGCTCCGTGGTCTGCTCATGTAAACCACAGAGGAGAACTTCAATGAAGATGCCAGAGAGCAAAAACCGATCAAACCAACTCCTTCAGTGTCTACAGTCAGAGATGGAGGGGAGGCGATGAGGGGCCTCCACCTTCATCCACGGCTGAGACACATCAGCTTTGGATGTGGAGGGGCGGAGCCTCTGTCTGAAAGTACGTTGGTTAACGCCTGAGAAGAACATGAGTCCATCAAGCTTCATCAGATATCTGATGATGGTGTAGCCTGTGTGTAGTCTGTGTGTGTGTGTGTAGTCTGTGTGTGCGTGTGTGTAGTCTGTGTGTGTGTGTAGTCTGTGTGTGTGTAGCCTGTGTGTGTTTGTGTAGTCTGTGTGTGTGTAGTCTCTGTGTGTAGTCTGTGTGTGTAGTCTGTGTGTGTCAGTGTAGTCTCTGTGTGTGTAGTCTGTGTGTGTGTAGTGTGTGTAGTGTGTGTGTAGTCTGTGTGTGTCAGTGTAGTCTGTGTGTGTGTAGTCTGTGTGTGTGTAGTGTGTGTAGTGTGTGTGTAGTCTGTGTGTTTGTGTGTGTAGTCTCTGTGTGTGTAGTCTGTGTGTGTGTAGTGTGTGTAGTGTGTGTGTAGTCTGTGTGTTTGTGTGTGTAGTCTGTGTGTGTGTAGTCTGTGTGTGTGTAGTCTGTGTGTGTGTAGCCTGTGTGTGTAGTCTGTGTGTGTTTGTGTAGTCTGTGTGTGTGTAGTCTCTGTGTGTGTAGTCTGTGTGTGTAGTCTGTGTGTAGTCTGTGTGTTTGTGTGTGTAGTCTGTGTGTGTGTAGTCTGTGTGTGTGTAGTGTGTGTAGTCTGTGTGTGTGTAGTCTGTGTGTAGTCTGTGTGTTTGTGTGTGTAGTCTGTGTGTGTGTAGTGTGTGTAGTCTGTGTGTGTGTAGTCTGTGTGTGTGTAGTCTGTGTGTGTGTGTAGTCTGTGTGTGTGTAGCCTGTGTGTGTGTAGTCTGTGTGTGTTTGTGTAGTCTGTGTGTGTGTAGTCTCTGTGTGTGTGTAGTCTGTGTGTGTAGTCTGTGTGTGTGTGTGTAGTCTGTGTGTGTAGTCTGTGTGTGTTTGTGTAGTCTGTGTGTTCGTGTAGTCTGTGTGTGTAGTATGTGTGTGTGTAGTGTGTGTGTAGTGTGTGTAGTCTGTGTGTAGTCTGTGTGTGTGTGTGTAGTCTGTGTGTGTAGTCTGTGTGTGTTTGTGTAGTCTGTGTGTGTAGTCTGTGTGTGTGTGTGTAGTCTGTGTGTGTAGTCTGTGTGTGTGTGTGTAGTCTGTGTGTAGTCTGTGTGTTTGTGTGTGTAGTCTGTGTGTGTGTAGTGTGTGTAGTCTGTGTGTGTGTAGTCTGTGTGTGTGTAGTCTGTGTGTGTGTGTAGTCTGTGTGTGTGTAGCCTGTGTGTGTGTAGTCTGTGTGTGTTTGTGTAGTCTGTGTGTGTGTAGTCTCTGTGTGTGTGTAGTCTGTGTGTGTAGTCTGTGTGTGTGTGTGTAGTCTGTGTGTGTAGTCTGTGTGTGTTTGTGTAGTCTGTGTGTTCGTGTAGTCTGTGTGTGTAGTATGTGTGTGTGTAGTGTGTGTGTAGTGTGTGTAGTCTGTGTGTGTAGTCTGTGTGTGTAGTCTGTGTGTGTGTGTGTAGTCTGTGTGTGTAGTCTGTGTGTGTTTGTGTAGTCTGTGTGTTCGTGTAGTCTGTGTGTGTAGTATGTGTGTGTGTAGTGTGTGTGTAGTGTGTGTAGTCTGTGTGTGTAGTCTGTGTGTGTAGTCTGTGTGTGTGTGTGTAGTCTGTGTGTGTAGTCTGTGTGTGTTTGTGTAGTCTGTGTGTTCGTGTAGTCTGTGTGTGTAGTATGTGTGTGTGTAGTATGTGTGTGTGTAGTATGTGTGTGTTTGTATAGTCTGTGTGTGTGTGTGTAGTCTGTGTGTGTAGTCTGTGTAGTTTCTGTGTGTGTGTGTGTAGTTTGTGTGTGTGATAAATACAGTAAACACAAACAGTGGACAAACAGACACGACAGTAAAGACTTCTGACGGTTGTCTCACCCTCTGCAGGTTTGGTTTCCCCCCCGAGGCCCCCCAGCACCCTGTAGGCGTCAGCGTGGACCGCATCCACCCTCACGGCGTAGATCTTTGTGCTGGCGTCCAGAGTGCCTGCTGCCACCTGTGGCAGCAACACACTGCTGTAAAACAATACCCATGATCCTCCAGACTCTACCCCGGTCCAGTCCAGTCTCTACCCCGGTCCGGTCCAGTCTCTACCCTGGTCCGGTCCAGTCTCTACCCCGGTCCGGTCCAGTCTCTACCCCGGTCAGGTCCAGTCTCTACCCTGGTCCGGTCCAGTCTCTACCCTGGTCCGGTCCAGTCTCTACCCTGGTCCGGTCCAGTCTCTACCCCGGTCCGGTCCAGTCTCTACCCCGGTCCGGTCCAGTCTCTACCCCGGTCAGGTCCAGTCTCTACCCTGGTCCGGTCCAGTCTCTACCCTGGTCCGGTCCAGTCTCTACCCCGGTCCGGTCCAGTCTCTACCCCGGTCAGGTCCAGTCTCTACCCCGGTCCGGTCCAGTCTCTACCCTGGTCCGGTCCAGTCTCTACCCCGGTCCGGTCCAGTCTCTACCCCGGTCCGGTCCAGTCTCTACCCTGGTCCGGTCCAGCCTCTACCCCGGTCAGGTCCAGTCTCTAGACCGGTCCGGTCCAGTCTCTACCCCGGTCAGGTCTAGTTCACATCTTCTTTCAAAGGCAGCAGAGAAAAGGTCAAACCTTGAAGTTTGTGATCTCAGAGTCCTTCTGTTTGAGGATGTCGGCCATGTAATCGATCAGATGCAGACCGAAGGCGTTCTTGGTGGTGATTTTCTACCAAACACAAATGGACAGGTTCAGGGGTCATGTTCAGGGGACATGTTCAGGGGACATGTTCAGGGGACATGTTCAGGTTCAGGTTCAGGTTTAATGGTCGGAGCAGCGGAACACGCGGCCTGAGGGAAACCCGGACTCACGTTCTCAGTGGACAGTTTGATGCAGGTGGAGTAATGTTCTGAGATCTGTGCGTTTGACAGCTTAGGCATGGCGGCAGGCGTCCCTGTGGCACTGCAGGCAGAAAGGACATAACCTGTAAGCATGACGGACCGGCGCCAGTCACGAGCCCCAACCTCCTCCCCGCCGCTCACCTGTGGGATGCCGAGTCATTGAAGGAGGAGTCACCGGCGGCCTGGAGGTCAATGATTCTGGACCTTCGGCGCTGACGCCGCTCCTGCTCGTCATCATTACCGGGGAAGGCCGCCATCAGCGGCGTGCTGCAGGCCGCTGGGGACTGACCCTTGTTCTTCAGGGAGGATGAAGTCCAACCGGGACGGACCCGAGAGACGGGCGTGGAGGCGGCGCTCATCTTACCTGGACTCAATCATAAAAGACGAAACCGTTATGTTTTAATATTTAAAGAGAAGGATGAACCTGGACTGTTTCACTGTATGAACCTGGACTGTTTCCCTGTGTGGACCTGGACTGTTTCCCTGTGTGAACCTGGACTGTTTCACTGGATGAACCTGGACTGTTTCCCTGTGTGAACCTGGACTGTTTCACTGGATGCACCTGGACTGTTTCCCTGTGTGAACCTGGACTGTTTCACTGGATGCACCTGGACTGTTTCCCTGTGTGAACCTGGACTGTTTCACTGGATGCACCTGGACTGTTTCCCTGTGTGGACCTGGACTGTTTCCCTGTGTGGACCTGGACTGTTTCCCTGTGTGAACCTGGACTGTTTCACTGGATGAACCTGGACTGTTTCCCTGTGTGAACCTGGACTGTTTCACTGGATGCACCTGGACTGTTTCCCTGTGTGAACCTGGACTGTTTCACTGGATGCACCTGGACTGTTTCCCTGTGTGAACCTGGACTGTTTCCCTGTGTGAACCTGGACTGTTTCACTGGATGCACCTGGACTGTTTCCCTGTGTGAACCTGGACTGTTTCACTGGATGAACCTGGACTGTTTCCCTGTGTGAACCTGGACTGTTTCACTGGATGAACCTGGACTGTTTCCCTGTGTGGACCTGGACTGTTTCCCTGTGTGGACCTGGACTGTTTCCCTGTGTGGACCTGGACTGTTTTCCTGTGTGGACCTGGACTGTTTGTTTGTGTGAACCTGGACTGTTTCACTGGATGAACCTGGACTGTTTCCCTGTGTGGACCTGGACTGTTTCCCTGTGTGGACCTGGACTGTTTCCCTGTGTGGACCTGGACTGTTTCCCTGTGTGAACCTGGACTGTTTCACTGGATGAACCTGGACTGTTTCCCTGTGTGAACCTGGACTGTTTCACTGGATGAACCTGGACTCTTTCCCTGTGTGAACCTGGACTGTTTCACTGGATGAACCTGGACTGTTTCACTGTGTGAACCTGGATTCTTTCCCTGTGTGAACCTGGACTGTTTCACTGGATGAACCTGGACTCTTTCCCTGTGTGAACCTGGACTGTTTCCCTGTGTGAACCTGGACTGTTTCACTGGATGAACCTGGACTCTTTCCCTGTGTGAACCTGGACTGTTTCACTGTGTGAACCTGGACTGTTTCACTGGATGAACCTGGACTCTTTCCCTGTGTGAACCTGGACTGTTTCACTGTGTGAACCTGGACTGTTTCACTGGATGAACCTGGACTCTTTCCCTGTGTGAACCTGGACTCTTTCCCTGTTTGAACCTGGACTGTTTCACTGGATGAACCTGGACTCTTTCCCTGTGTGAACCTGGACTGTTTCCCTGTGTGAACCTGGACTGTTTCACTGGATGAACCTCAGTGAAAACTATGAATTCCCACTGGGTCCTGACAGATGTTAACACTTTGAGAAATGCATTATAAATTAAATGTTTTATTATTATTATTTATTATCAGATGTTTACGTCACACATGAAAACGGCGCAGAAGCAAAAGAGTTAGAAGGATGAGAGTTCTGAGAAGTAGTCCGTGTGTGAAACGGGTCGGTCCAGGCTGAAGCGAGCTAACGTTAAAACGGTTCAATGACGACACGGGTGTAAACTAAAGGACATTATTGGAAAACCTTAAACTGGAACGTTCAACGGTTCTAATAAAAAAAACTCCTTAATAACGGCTCATTTTTAAAATTGTGACATAACAACAGGAAAAACGCTGTTGGAGCTCATTGAGTGTTAGCATAACAAGGCTAGCTCCGGTTAGCATCGTTAGCTGAGCGGCTAACAGACACAAGAGCGGTCCATATAATCCTACTTGCGTCAATAAACTTACCGTCAAAGTCCGGAATCCGAAGGTTTTTCGCTGCTGCTTGAGTTTAGCAGCGTTCTGAAGACGAACAGAGAAAGCGGCTCTCGTCTTCCTCCTCACAGTTTGAATTTTTGCGCCGAATGGTTTACGTAGGAGAAATGACGTCAAGGCGTCGGCCACGCCCACTACCTTTGCATCTTCTGCTTCTTCTTCTTCTTC
The DNA here is from genome assembly GCA_037951165.1 of Lophius americanus. Taxonomy (NCBI): domain Eukaryota; kingdom Metazoa; phylum Chordata; class Actinopteri; order Lophiiformes; family Lophiidae; genus Lophius; species Lophius americanus. The sequence continues at coordinate 430,528 of JBBDHG010000243.1, forward strand.
TTCGTCTTTTTCTTTTTCTTCTTCTTCTTCGTCTTCTTCTTCGTCTTCTTCTTCTTCTTCTTCTTCTTCTACAGGAAATGAAATGAACTCCCTTCAGAATAATAGTCCAAACGTCCGGGTTTACATTCCGCTCTTTAATCACTTTTATGCGATTTTTAACAGCAGTTTACAAACGAATAACGTGAAGAACAAAAAGTTACTAAAAACACACAAAACGACAGAAAAGGTAAGTTAAGATGTCAGGAGGGAAAATCTACAGGACGAAGGAACAGTTTAAACATAATGTAATCAACGAAAGGATGACGGAAGACGTGTGGAAATGGAATAGATCCACTAGGTGGGAGCAGAGAGTAAGGGTTCCCCTCTACAGGAAACGGACCGCAGGAAGATTTACCTTCCAATGAAAATTCGTAATGAGGTTCTGCTGAGGTTCTGTGCTACTCACTGCTGCTCTGAGATGGTTCTGGATTTCCAGTTTCATTTAGAGCTGAGAGAATCTAAAGTTAATTTACATGAAGTAATTTCTTCCTGTGAGAAAGTATCAGCGCCCTCAGTCCCATCAACAGTACACTGTAAAAACTGCTCAGACTCACATTATGGACCGGTGCTGTAAAAAATGCTCAGACTCACATTCTGGACCGGTACACTGTAAAAACTGCTCAGACTCACATTCTGGACCGGAACACTGTAAAAACTGCTCAGACTCACATACTGGACCGGTACACTGTAAAAACTCCTCAGACTCACATTATGGACCGGTACTGTAAAAACTGCTCAGACTCACATTCTGGATCGATACACTGTAAAAACTCCTCAGACTTACATTATGGATTGATACACTGTAAAAACTCAGACTCACATTATGGACCGGTACACAGTAAAAACTCCTGAGACTCGAATTCTGGACTGGTACACTGTAAAAACTCCTGAGACTCACATTATGGACCGGTACTGTAAAAACTACGCAGACTCACATTCTGGACCGGTACACTGTAAAAACTCCTCAGACTCACATTATGGACCAGTACACTGTAAAAACTCCTCCGACTCACATTCTGGACCAGTACACTGTAAAAACTCCTCAGACTCACATTATGGACCGGTACACTGTAAAAACTCCTCAGACTCACATTATGGACCGGTACACTGTAAAAACTCCTCAGACTCACATTATGGACCGGTACACTGTAAAAACTCCTCCGACTCACATTCTGGATTGATACACTGTAAAAACTCAGACTCACATTATGGACCAGTACACTGTAAAAACTGCTCAGACTCACATTATGGACCGGTACACTGTAAAAACTCCTCAGACTCACATTCTGGATTGATACACTGTAAAAACTCAGACTCACATTATGGACCAGTACACTGTAAAAACTCCTCAGACTCACATTCTGGATTGATACACTGTAAAAACTCAGACTCACATTATGGACCAGTACACTGTAAAAATTCCTGACACTCACATTATGGATTGATAAACTGTAAAAACTCCTGAGACTCACATTCTGGACCGGTACACTGTAAAAACTCCTCAGACTCACATTATGGACCGGTACACTGTAAAAACTGCTCAGACTCACATTCTGGACCGGTCCACTGTAAAAACTCAGACTCACATTATGGACCGGTACACTCTAAAAACTCCTCAGACTCACATTCTGGACCGGTACACTGTAAAAACTCCTCAGACTCACATTATGGACCGGTACACTGTAAAAACTGCTCAGACTCACATTCTGGACCGGTACACTGTAAAAACTCCTCAGACTCACATTATGGACCGGTACACTGTAAAAACTCCTCCGACTCACATTATGGACCGGTACACAGTAAAAACTCCTCAGACTCACATTATCGACCGGTACACTGTAAAAACTCCTCAGACTCACATTATGGACCGGTACACTGTAAAAACTCCTCCGACTCACATTATGGACCGGTACACTGTAAAAACTGCTCAGACTCACATTATGGACCGGTACACTGTAAAAACTCCTCAGACTCACATTATCGAGCGGTACACTGTAAAAACTGCTCAGACTCACATTCTGGACCGGTACACTGTAAAAACTCCTCAGACTCACATTATGGACCGGTACACTGTAAAAACTCCTGAGACTCACATTCTGGACTGGTACACTGTAAAAACTCCTCAGACTCACATTATGGACCGGTACTGTAAAAACTCCGCAGACTCACATTCTGGACCGGTACACTGTAAAAACTCCTCAGACTCACATTATGGACCAGTACACTGTAAAAACTCCTCCGACTCACATTCTGGACCAGTACACTGTAAAAACTCCTCCGACTCACATTATGGACCGGTACACTCTAAAAACTCCTGAGACTCACATTCTGGACTGGTACACTGTAAAAACTCCTCAGACTCACATTATGGACCGGTACTGTAAAAACTCCGCAGACTCACATTCTGGACCGGTACACTGTAAAAACTCCTCAGACTCACATTATGGACCAGTACACTGTAAAAACTCCTCCGACTCACATTCTGGACCAGTACACTGTAAAAACTCCTCCGACTCACATTATGGACCGGTACACTCTAAAAACTCCTCAGACTCACATTCTGGACCGGTACACTGTAAAAACTCCTCAGACTCACATTATGGACCGGTACACTGTAAAAACTGCTCAGACTCACATTCTGGACCGGTAAACTGTAAAAACTCCTCAGACTCACATTATGGACCGGTACACTGTAAAAACTCCTCCGACTCACATTATGGACCGGTACACAGTAAAAACTCCTCAGACTCACATTATCGACCGGTACACTGTAAAAACTGCTCAGACTCACATTCTGGACCGGTACACTGTAAAAACTCCTCAGACTCACATTATGGACCGGTACACTGTAAAAACTCCTGAGACTCACATTCTGGACTGGTACACTGTAAAAACTCCTCAGACTCACATTATGGACCGGTACTGTAAAAACTCCGCAGACTCACATTCTGGACCGGTACACTGTAAAAACTCCTCAGACTCACATTATTGACCAGTACACTGTAAAAACTCCTCCGACTCACATTCTGGACCAGTACACTGTAAAAACTCCTCCGACTCACATTCTGGATTGATACACTGTAAAAACTCAGACTCACATTATGGACCAGTACACTGTAAAAACTCCTCAGACTCACATTATGGACCGGTACACTGTAAAAACTCCTCAGACTCACATTATGGACCGGTACACTGTAAAAACTCCTCAGACTCACATTATGGACTGGTACACTGTAAAAACTCCTGAGACTAACATTATGGACCGGTACACTGTAAAAACTCCTCAGACTCACATTATGGACCGGTACACCGTAAAAACTCCTCAGACTCACATTCTGGACCAGTACACTGTAAAAACTCCTCCGACTCACATTCTGGATTGATACACTGTAAAAACTCAGACCCACATTATGGACCAGTACACTGTAAAAACTCCTCAGACTCACATTATGGACCGGTACACTGTAAAAACTCCTCAGACTCACATTATGGACCGGTACACTGTAAAAACTCCTGAGACTCACATTATGGACCGGTACACTGTAAAAACTCCTCAGACTCACATTATGGACCGGTACACTGTAAAAACTCCTCCGACTCACATTCTGGATTGATACACTGTAAAAACTCAGACTCACATTATGGACGAGTACACTGTAAAAACTGCTCAGACTCACATTATGGACCGGTACACTGTAAAAACTCCTCCGACTCACATTATGGACCGGTACACAGTAAAAACTCCTCAGACTCACATTATCGACCGGTACACTGTAAAAACTGCTCAGACTCACATTCTGGACCGGTACACTGTAAAAACTCCTCAGACTCACATTATGGACCGGTACACTGTAAAAACTCCTGAGACTCACATTCTGGAATGGTACACTGTAAAAACTCCTCAGACTCACATTATGGACCGGTACTGTAAAAACTCCGCAGACTCACATTCTGGACCGGTACACTGTAAAAACTCCTGAGACTCACATTATGGACCGGTACACTGTAAAAACTCCTCAGACTCACATTATGGACCGGTACACTGTAAAAACTCCTCCGACTCACATTCTGGATTGATACACTGTAAAAACTCAGACTCACATTATGGACCAGTACACTGTAAAAACTGCTCAGACTCACATTATGGACCGGTACACTGTAAAAACTGCTCAGACTCACATTCTGGACCGGTACACTGTAAAAACTCCTCAGACTCACATTATAGACCAGTACACTGTAAAAACTCCTCAGACTCACATTCTGGATTGATACACTGTAAAAACCCAGACTCACATTATGGACCAGTACACTGTAAAAACTCCTCAGACTCACATTCTGGATTGATACACTGTAAAAACTCAGACTCACATTATGGACCAGTACACTGTAAAAATTCCTGACACTCACATTATGGATTGATAAACTGTAAAAACTCCTGAGACTCACATTCTGGACCGGTACACAGTAAAAACTCTGCAGACTCACATTCTGGACCGGTACACTGTAAAAACTCCTCAGACTCACATTATGGACCGGTACACTGTAAAAACTGCTCAGACTCACATTCTGGACCTGTCCACTGTAAAAACTCAGACTCACATTATGGACCGGTACACTGTAAAAACTCAGACTCACATTATGGACCGGTACACTCTAAAAACTCCTCAGACTCACATTCTGGACCGGTACACTGTAAAAACTCCTCAGACTCACATTATGGACCGGTACACTGTAAAAACTGCTCAGACTCACATTCTGGACCGGTACACTGTAAAAACTCCTCAGACTCACATTCTGGACCGGTACACTGTAAAAACTGCTCAGACTCACATTCTGGACCTGTACACTGTAAAAACTGCTCAGACTCACATTATGGACCGGTACACTGTAAAAACTCCTCAGACTCACATTATCGACCGGTACACTGTAAAAACTCCTCAGACTCACATTATCGACCGGTACTCTGTAAAAACTCCTCAGACTCACATTATGGACCGGTACTGTAAAAACTCCGCAGACTCACATTCTGGACCGGTACACTGTAAAAACTCCTCAGACTCACATTATGGACCAGTACACTGTAAAAACTCATCCGACTCACATTCTGGACCAGTACACTGTAAAAACTCCTCCGACTCACATTATGGACCGGTACACTGTAAAAACTCCTCAGACTCACATTATGGACCGGTACACTGTAAAAACTCCTCAGACTCACATTATGGACCGGTACACTGTAAAAACTCCTGAGACTCACATTCTGGACTGGTACACTGTAAAAACTCCTCAGACTCACATTATGGACCGGTACTGTAAAAACTCCGCAGACTCACATTCTGGACCGGTACACTGTAAAAACTCCTCAGACTCACATTATGGACCAGTACACTGTAAAAACTCCTCCGACTCACATTCTGGACCAGTACACTGTAAAAACTCCTCCGACTCACATTATGGACCGGTACACTCTAAAAACTCCTCAGACTCACATTCTGGACCGGTACACTGTAAAAACTCCTCAGACTCACATTATGGACCGGTACACTGTAAAAACTGCTCAGACTCACATTCTGGACCGGTAAACTGTAAAAACTCCTCAGACTCACATTATGGACCGGTACACTGTAAAAACTCCTCCGACTCACATTATGGACCGGTACACAGTAAAAACTCCTCAGACTCACATTATCGACCGGTACACTGTAAAAACTGCTCAGACTCACATTCTGGACCGGTACACTGTAAAAACTCCTCAGACTCACATTATGGACCGGTACACTGTAAAAACTCCTGAGACTCACATTCTGGAATGGTACACTGTAAAAACTCCTCAGACTCACATTATGGACCGGTACTGTAAAAACTCCGCAGACTCACATTCTGGACCGGTACACTGTAAAAACTCCTCAGACTCACATTATTGACCAGTACACTGTAAAAACTCCTCCGACTCACATTCTGGACCAGTACACTGTAAAAACTCCTCCGACTCACATTCTGGATTGATACACTGTAAAAACTCAGACTCACATTATGGACCAGTACACTGTAAAAACTCCTCAGACTCACATTATGGACCGGTACACTGTAAAAACTCCTCAGACTCACATTATGGACCGGTACACTGTAAAAACTCCTCAGACTCACATTATGGACTGGTACACTGTAAAAACTCCTGAGACTAACATTATGGACCGGTACACTGTAAAAACTCCTCAGACTCACATTATGGACCGGTACACCGTAAAAACTCCTCAGACTCACATTCTGGACCAGTACACTGTAAAAACTCCTCCGACTCACATTCTGGATTGATACACTGTAAAAACTCAGACTCACATTATGGACCAGTACACTGTAAAAACTCCTCAGACTCACATTATGGACCGGTACACTGTAAAAACTCCTCAGACTCACATTATGGACCGGTACACTGTAAAAACTCCTGAGACTCACATTATGGACCGGTACACTGTAAAAACTCCTCAGACTCACATTATGGACCGGTACACTGTAAAAACTCCTCCGACTCACATTCTGGATTGATACACTGTAAAAACTCAGACTCACATTATGGACCAGTACACTGTAAAAACTGCTCAGACTCACATTATGGACCGGTACACTGTAAAAATTCCTGACACTCACATTATGGACCGGTACACTGTAAAAACTGCTCAGACTCACATTCTGGACCGGTACACTGTAAAAACTCCTCAGACTCACATTATAGACCAGTACACTGTAAAAACTCCTCAGACTCACATTCTGGATTGATACACTGTAAAAACCCAGACTCACATTATGGACCAGTACACTGTAAAAACTCCTCAGACTCACATTCTGGATTGATACACTGTAAAAACTCAGACTCACATTATGGACCAGTACACTGTAAAAATTCCTGACACTCACATTATGGATTGATAAACTGTAAAAACTCCTGAGACTCACATTCTGGACCGGTACACAGTAAAAACTCTGCAGACTCACATTCTGGACCGGTACACTGTAAAAACTCCTCAGACTCACATTATGGACCGGTACACTGTAAAAACTCCTCAGACTCACATTATGGACTGGTACACTGTAAAAACTCCTGAGACTAACATTATGGACCGGTACACTGTAAAAACTCCTCAGACTCACATTATGGACCGGTACACCGTAAAAACTCCTCAGACTCACATTCTGGACCAGTACACTGTAAAAACTCCTCCGACTCACATTCTGGATTGATACACTGTAAAAACTCAGACCCACATTATGGACCAGTACACTGTAAAAACTCCTCAGACTCACATTATGGACCGGTACACTGTAAAAACTCCTCAGACTCACATTATGGACCGGTACACTGTAAAAACTCCTGAGACTCACATTATGGACCGGTACACTGTAAAAACTCCTCAGACTCACATTATGGACCGGTACACTGTAAAAACTCCTCCGACTCACATTCTGGATTGATACACTGTAAAAACTCAGACTCACATTATGGACCAGTACACTGTAAAAACTGCTCAGACTCACATTATGGACCGGTACACTGTAAAAATTCCTGACACTCACATTATGGACCGGTACACTGTAAAAACTGCTCAGACTCACATTCTGGACCGGTACACTGTAAAAACTCCTCAGACTCACATTATAGACCAGTACACTGTAAAAACTCCTCAGACTCACATTCTGGATTGATACACTGTAAAAACCCAGACTCACATTATGGACCAGTACACTGTAAAAACTCCTCAGACTCACATTCTGGATTGATACACTGTAAAAACTCAGACTCACATTATGGACCAGTACACTGTAAAAATTCCTGACACTCACATTATGGATTGATAAACTGTAAAAACTCCTGAGACTCACATTCTGGACCGGTACACAGTAAAAACTCTGCAGACTCACATTCTGGACCGGTACACTGTAAAAACTCCTCAGACTCACATTATGGACCGGTACACTGTAAAAACTGCTCAGACTCACATTCTGGACCTGTCCACTGTAAAAACTCAGACTCACATTATGGACCGGTACACTGTAAAAACTCAGACTCACATTATGGACCGGTACACTCTAAAAACTCCTCAGACTCACATTCTGGACCGGTACACTGTAAAAACTCCTCAGACTCACATTATGGACCGGTACACTGTAAAAACTGCTCAGACTCACATTCTGGACCGGTACACTGTAAAAACTCCTCAGACTCACATTCTGGACCGGTACACTGTAAAAACTGCTCAGACTCACATTCTGGACCGGTACACTGTAAAAACTGCTCAGACTCACATTATGGACCGGTACACTGTAAAAACTCCTCAGACTCACATTATCGACCGGTACACTGTAAAAACTCCTCAGGCTCACATTATCGACCGGTACTCTGTAAAAACTCCTCAGACTCACATTATGGACCGGTACTGTAAAAACTCCGCAGACTCACATTCTGGACCGGTACACTGTAAAAACTCCTCAGACTCACATTATGGACCAGTACACTGTAAAAACTCCTCCGACTCACATTCTGGACCAGTACACTGTAAAAACTCCTCCGACTCACATTATGGACCGGTACACTCTAAAAACTCCTCAGACTCACATTCTGGACCGGTACACTGTAAAAACTCCTCAGACTCACATTATGGACCGGTACACTGTAAAAACTCTTCAGACTCACATTATGGACCGGTACACTGTAAAAACTCCTGAGACTCACATTCTGGACTGGTACACTGTAAAAACTCCTCAGACTCACATTATGGACCGGTACTGTAAAAACTCCGCAGACTCACATTCTGGACCGGTACACTGTAAAAACTCCTCAGACTCACATTATGGACCAGTACACTGTAAAAACTCCTCCGACTCACATTCTGGACCAGTACACTGTAAAAACTCCTCCGACTCACATTGTGGACCGGTACACTCTAAAAACTCCTCAGACTCACATTCTGGACCGGTACACTGTAAAAACTCCTCAGACTCACATTATGGACCGGTACACTGTAAAAACTGCTCAGACTCACATTCTGGACCGGTAAACTGTAAAAACTCCTCAGACTCACATTATGGACCGGTACACTGTAAAAACTCCTCCGACTCACATTATGGACCGGTACACAGTAAAAACTCCTCAGACTCACATTATCGACCGGTACACTGTAAAAACTGCTCAGACTCACATTCTGGACCGGTACACTGTAAAAACTCCTCAGACTCACATTATGGACCGGTACACTGTAAAAACTCCTGAGACTCACATTCTGGACTGGTACACTGTAAAAACTCCTCAGACTCACATTATGGACCGGTACTGTAAAAACTCCGCAGACTCACATTCTGGACCGGTACACTGTAAAAACTCCTCAGACTCACATTATTGACCAGTACACTGTAAAAACTCCTCCGACTCACATTCTGGACCAGTACACTGTAAAAACTCCTCCGACTCACATTCTGGATTGATACACTGTAAAAACTCAGACTCACATTATGGACCAGTACACTGTAAAAACTCCTCAGACTCACATTATGGACCGGTACACTGTAAAAACTCCTCAGACTCACATTATGGACCGGTACACTGTAAAAACTCCTCAGACTCACATTATGGACTGGTACACTGTAAAAACTCCTGAGACTAACATTATGGACCGGTACACTGTAAAAACTCCTCAGACTCACATTATGGACCGGTACACCGTAAAAACTCCTCAGACTCACATTCTGGACCAGTACACTGTAAAAACTCCTCCGACTCACATTCTGGATTGATACACTGTAAAAACTCAGACTCACATTATGGACCAGTACACTGTAAAAACTCCTCAGACTCACATTATGGACCGGTACACTGTAAAAACTCCTCAGACTCACATTATGGACCGGTACACTGTAAAAACTCCTGAGACTCACATTATGGACCGGTACACTGTAAAAACTCCTCAGACTCACATTATGGACCGGTACACTGTAAAAACTCCTCCGACTCACATTCTGGATTGATACACTGTAAAAACTCAGACTCACATTATGGACCAGTACACTGTAAAAACTGCTCAGACTCACATTATGGACCGGTACACTGTAAAAATTCCTGACACTCACATTATGGACCGGTACACTGTAAAAACTGCTCAGACTCACATTCTGGACCGGTACACTGTAAAAACTCCTCAGACTCACATTATAGACCAGTACACTGTAAAAACTCCTCAGACTCACATTCTGGATTGATACACTGTAAAAACCCAGACTCACATTATGGACCAGTACACTGTAAAAACTCCTCAGACTCACATTCTGGATTGATACACTGTAAAAACTCAGACTCACATTATGGACCAGTACACTGTAAAAATTCCTGACACTCACATTATGGATTGATAAACTGTAAAAACTCCTGAGACTCACATTCTGGACCGGTACACAGTAAAAACTCTGCAGACTCACATTCTGGACCGGTACACTGTAAAAACTCCTCAGACTCACATTATGGACCGGTACACTGTAAAAACTCCTCAGACTCACATTATGGACCGGTACACTGTAAAAACTCCTCCGACTCACATTCTGGATTGATACACTGTAAAAACTCAGACTCACATTATGGACCAGTACACTGTAAAAACTGCTCAGACTCACATTATGGACCGGTACACTGTAAAAATTCCTGACACTCACATTATGGACCGGTACACTGTAAAAACTGCTCAGACTCACATTCTGGACCGGTACACTGTAAAAACTCCTCAGACTCACATTATAGACCAGTACACTGTAAAAACTCCTCAGACTCACATTCTGGATTGATACACTGTAAAAACCCAGACTCACATTATGGACCAGTACACTGTAAAAACTCCTCAGACTCACATTCTGGATTGATACACTGTAAAAACTCAGACTCACATTATGGACCAGTACACTGTAAAAATTCCTGACACTCACATTATGGATTGATAAACTGTAAAAACTCCTGAGACTCACATTCTGGACCGGTACACAGTAAAAACTCTGCAGACTCACATTCTGGACCGGTACACTGTAAAAACTCCTCAGACTCACATTATGGACCGGTACACTGTAAAAACTGCTCAGACTCACATTCTGGACCTGTCCACTGTAAAAACTCAGACTCACATTATGGACCGGTACACTGTAAAAACTCAGACTCACATTATGGACCGGTACACTCTAAAAACTCCTCAGACTCACATTCTGGACCGGTACACTGTAAAAACTCCTCAGACTCACATTATGGACCGGTACACTGTAAAAACTGCTCAGACTCACATTCTGGACCGGTACACTGTAAAAACTCCTCAGACTCACATTCTGGACCGGTACACTGTAAAAACTGCTCAGACTCACATTCTGGACCGGTACACTGTAAAAACTGCTCAGACTCACATTATGGACCGGTACACTGTAAAAACTCCTCAGACTCACATTATCGACCGGTACACTGTAAAAACTCCTCAGACTCACATTATCGACCGGTACACTGTAAAAACTGCTCAGACTCACATTCTGGACCGGTACACTGTAAAAACTCCTCAGACTCACATTCTGGACCGGTACACTGTAAAAACTCCTCAGACTCACATTATCGACCGGTACACTGTAAAAACTGCTCAGACTCACATTCTTGACCGGTACACTGTAAAAACTCCTCAGACTCACATTACACACACAGGGAGCACCAGACATTTGAAGAGCAGAGGAGTAAAACCAGGAGCAGCTGCAGGAGAACTATGGATGTTCTGAACCTCCTGATCTCGATAGCAACAATGGACCAGGCTCAGGAAGAACGTCATGTGTTCTACCAGGAGGTGATGAGTCTGAATCTCTGAAGACCCCGTCCCCCAACTGCTCCAGACCTCCTGCAGGAGGGAACGACAACATCTACATGTTCTAAGGGGACGGATGTTCTGCTGGAGCTCCTGAAGGAGCAGTGGGCGGAGCTTGTGAAGCACCCGGGAGCATGTACCGGGGTTCAGGGTGTTGGTGACTGGGAGACGGCTGCTCCACCCACTGTGCTACAGCTGCTCCACCCACTGAGTTAGTCTCATCATCATCATCATCATCATCATCATCATCATCATCATCATCATCATCTTCATCACCATCTTCTTCTTCATCATCATCATCATCATCATCATCATCATCATCATCACCATCTTCTTCTTCATCATCATCATCATCATCATCATCATCATCATCATCATCATTATCATCATCATCATCATCATCATCATCATCATCATCATTATCATCAGGTCCTATGGTGTAAAGTAAACTCTGTACTTTGAATCCAGCGATCCGAGTAAAGATCTTGGTAGGACTTCAGCCTTTGGGGCGGCCGTGGTCCAGTGGGTGGAGCGGCCGTGGTCCAGTGGGTGGAGCGGCCGTGGTCCAGTGGGTGGAGCGGCCGTGGTCCAGTGGGTGGAGCGGCCGTGGTCCAGTGGGTGGAGGCGCCGTCTCCAAATCAGAAGATCAGAAGGTAGCTGGTTCAAGTCCCACCAGGGTCTACTTGTCGTAGGGTCCTTGAGCAAGACCCTGAAGCCCTAGCTCCCCGGACGCCTCAGAAGCTCCGCCCACTGCTCCATCATTCTGTGTTGGACTGTAAGTGATCAATAAAGGACGTCTTCTTCGTCCCCTGTCCTCATGAGAACCTCGGGAGGTCTCTGTGGACCGTCTGGTGGGCCTTCAGTATTTCAGGCTGCTAAAATGAAAGTTCTCCCAGCCTGTCAGACGTCTTACAGTGCGGCCTGTGGACGTTAAATTGAGGCCAGTCTGTGATGACCTCGTGAAGCTCCATCATCTCCGTCTGAGTGATTCCATGAATGCTGATGTTCTTCTGTGAGGAGAACAGCTGCTCCTGGTTTCATGGCTTCACCACCTCATCAGATGTAGAAAAAGTCTGAGCCTGTTCTCCATCATGGAGGCGCCGGCGGTGGATTACGTGACGCCGAGCGTCAGAGCTGCTGGGATGATCCACGTCCCATTTGTCTTTTCCAGAGGGGATGGACACCAGACAGACTTTTGTGTGACAGACGGTCTGTGTGGTGTCCATCCCCTCTGGAAAAGACAGAGTTTGAAGTTCAGAAGGCTCTTCATCCCCCTGAAGATCAGCAGGGAGGGACGGAGTGATCGACAGGAGGAACCAGACTGAAGCTGAATCGTGTCTGACGGAGGTTCTAGAAGCTCTCAGATTAATTATTTTATTTAGGATGGAGGAAACGATTTTCATGAGATCAGGGAGCAGACAGGAGGTGACCGTGAGCAGACTCCTGGAGGAGAGCGAGGAGGACCTGCCGTGATCCCTCCTCACTGATCTCCTGGAGGAAATCTTTCTGCTGTGAGAAGAGAAGGTCAGGTCCGCCGTAATCGGAGGTTCCTGCTAATTATTGCACTGGCTAACGAGGAGCAGGTGGAGCAGGAGGTATTGATGTTATTGACTGGAAGTGTCGAGGTGAAGGTGAGACGAGTGACGGTTGATCCAAACACCTCCTGAGAGTCTCTTTACTTGGTGGTCTCAGTCTGTGGTGACTCAGTGGTGTCTGTCTGTTGTGACTTGGTGGTTTCTGTCTGTGGTGACTCGGTGGTTTCTGTCTGTGGTGACTCGGTGGTTTCTGTCTGTGGTGACTCGGTGGTTTCTGTCTGTGGTGACTCGGTGGTCTCGGTCTGTGGTTACTCGGTGGTCTCGGTCTGGGGTGACTTGGTGGTCTCGGTCTGTGGTGACTCAATGGTGTCTGTCTGTGGTGACTCACTGGTTTCTGTCTGTGGTGACTCTGGTTTCTGTCTGTTGTGACTTGGTGGTTTCTGTCTGTGGTGACTCGGTGGTTTCTGTCTGTGGTGACTCGGTGGTTTCTGTCTGTGGTGACTCGGTGGTTTCTGTCTGTGGTGACTCGGTGGTCTCGGTCTGTGGTTACTCGGTGGTCTCGGTCTGGGGTGACTTGGTGGTCTCGGTCTGTGGTGACTCAATGGTGTCTGTCTGTGGTGACTCACTGGTTTCTGTCTGTGGTGACTCTGGTTTCTGTCTGTTGTGACTTGGTGGTTTCTGTCTGTGGTGACTCGGTGGTTTCTGTCTGTGGTGACTCGGTGGTTTCTGTCTGTGGTGACTCGGTGGTTTCTGACTGTGGTGACTCGGTGGTTTCTGTCTGTGGTGACTCGGTGGTTTCTGTCTGTTGTGACTTGGTGGTTTCTGTCTGTGGTGACTCGGTGGTTTCTGTCTGTGGTGACTCGGTGGTTTCTGTCTGTGGTGACTCTGGTTTCTGTCTGTTGTGACTTGGTGGTTTCTGTCTGTGGTGACTCGGTGGTTTCTGTCTGTGGTGACTCGGTGGTTTCTGTCTGTGGTGACTCGGTGGTTTCTGTCTGTGGTGACTCGGTGGTCTCGGTCTGGGGTGACTTGGTGGTC
>JBBDHG010000243.1:450000-460000 GCA_037951165.1 Lophius americanus
CTTTGAGATAGAGGTGATGATGTCATACTGTGAGATAGAGGTGATGATTTTATAGTGTGAGATAGAGGTGATGATGTTATAGTGTGAGATAGAGGTGATGATGTCATACTGTGAGAGAGAGCTGATGATGCCATACTGTGAGAGAGAGGTGATGATGTCATACTTTGAGATAGAGGTGATGATGTCATACTGTGAGATAGAGGTGATGATTTTATAGTGTGAGATAGAGGTGATGATGTTATAGTGTGAGATAGAGGTGATGATGTCATACTGTGAGAGAGAGGTGATGATGTCATACTGTGAAGATGGAGTAATCTTCACAGTTCGCTTCTTATTCTATTGAAAGAATATTTATGAGGTTGATGGATTATACCTTCATAATAAAACCCAAAATACTCCAGAGCAGATGTCCAATGCTGTCGTCCCAGAATGCAATGGTCTCTCTGAAAAGACCCCAATCCGCTATGTGGGTGTTTCACTTGTCATATTGTCATGTGACCTGTCAGGTCACATGTAATGTGGTCGACTTAACTCTAATGTGGTCATCTCAGGTGGTCATGTAACCTGTCATGTGGGTGTTAGACCTGTAATTTGGTCATGTGAGCGATCATGTGGTCACATCCCTTTGATTTGGTCATGTCACCTGTCATGTGGTTATGTCACCTGTCATGTGGTCATGTCACCTGTCACGTGGTCATGTCAACTGTCATGTGGTCATGTCACCTGTCATGTGGTCATGTCACCTGTCATGTGGTCATGTCACCTGTCATGTGGTCATGTCACCTGTCATGTGGTCATGTCAACTGTCATGTGGTCATGTCACCTGTCTTGTGGCTCCTGCTTGATTTAAAATGACCTTTTAAGGTCAAACTGCAGGAAACTGGTTCGAACTGGAATGAACCTCAATAGTTTTTGTTCTAGTTTTGACCTCTGGGTAGGTAGGAGAACCTTCTCTCATGATCCATCCCAGAGGAGCAGCATGACGCTGCCAGTGGAGGAGGAGCTCCATCTTTTCAGGACATAAGTCCTCGTCTTTATGTCTCCGGCTAAAAGCTCTCCTAAATCTTCTGTCTGATGGACCACAATGTTTTGCCAATTTGTGGAATGAGCTGGACGTCAGCCAGTGGAGACGTGGAGGACAAGGAGGAGTCTCTGATAGCTCCTTTGAGGCGCGGCTCCTCTGCTCCTCATCAGACTGGACTCCTCCACTTACTGAAGGAGCATCAGAGAAACTCACACTGTTGCAGACAAAACCTCTGCACTGTGAAAAATAACGGTCAGGGGTTAAAGGTCACTGTGAACAGGTGGTGTTTCAGGTAAACACATGAACACATGAATACACGGACACATGAACACACGAACACATGAATACACAAACACATGAACACATGAACACACAAACACATGAACACATGAACACACAAACACATGAACACACAAACACATGAACACATGAACACACAAACACATGAACACATGAACACATGAACACACATAAACACATGAACACATGAATACACAAACACATAAACACATGAACACACGAACACATGAATACACAAACACATGAACACATGAACACACAAACACATGAACACATGAACACACAAACACATGAACACACAAACACATGAACACACAAACACATGAACACATGAACACACAAACACATGAACACATGAACACACAAACACATGAACACATGAACACACAAACAACACATGAACACATGAACACATAAACACATGAACACATGAACACACAAACACGTGAACACATGAACACACAAACACATGAACACATGAACACATGAACACACATAAACACATGAACACATGAATACACAAACACATAAACACATGAACACATGAACACATGAACACATAAACACATGAACACACAAATACACAAACACATGAACACATGAACACATAAACACATGAACACACAAATACACAAACACATGAACACATGAATACACAAACAAATGAAAACATGAACACACAAACACATGAACACACATAAACACATGAACACATGAACACACAAATACATGAACACATGAACACATGAACACATGAACACACGAACACACAAACACATGAACACATGAACACATGAACACACAAACACATGAACACATAAACACATGAACACACAAATACACAAACACATGAACACATGAATACACAAACACATGAACACATGAACACACAAACACATGAACACATGATTACACAAACACATGAACACACAAACACATGAACACATGAACACACAAACACATGAACACATGATTACACAAACACATGAACACACAAACACATGAACACACAAACACATGAACACATGAACACACAAACACATGAACAAATGAACACACAAACACATGAACACATGAACACACAAACACATGAACACATGATTACACAAACACATGAATACCCAAACACATGAACACACGAACACACAAACACATGAATACACCAACACATGAATACATGAATACACAAACACATGAATACACAAACACATGAACACACAAACACATGAACACATGAACACACAAACACATGAACACATGAATACCCAAACACATGAACTCATGAACACATGAACTCATGAACACATGAACACACATAAACACATGAACACATGAACACACATAAACACATGAACACATGAACACATGAACACACAAACACATGAATACACAAACACATGAACACACATAAACACATGAACACATGAACACACAAACACATGAATACACAAACACATGAACACATGAACACATGAACACACAAACACATGAACACATAAACACATGAACACAAAAATACACAAACACATGAACACATGGACACACATAAACACATGAACACACAAATACACAAACACATGAACACATGAACACATGAACACACAAACACATGAACACATAAACACATGAACACAAAAATACACAAACACATGAACACATGAACACATAAACACATGAACACACAAATACACAAACAAATGAAAACATGAACACACAAACACATGAACACATGAACACACATAAACACATGAACACATGAACACAAAAATACACAAACACATGAACACATGAACACATAAACACATGAACACACAAATACACAAACAAATGAAAACATGAACACACAAACACATGAACACATGAACACACATAAACACATGAACACATGAACACATGAACACACAAATACATGAACACATGAACACATGAACACACGAACAAACAAACACATCAACACATGAACACATGAACGCACAAACACATGAACACATAAACACATGAACACACAAATACACAAACACATGAACACATGAACACACAAACACATGAACACATGAACACACAAACACATGAACACATAAACACATGAACACACAAATACACAAACACTTGAACACATGAATACACAAACACATGAACACATGAACACACAAACACATGAACACATGAACACACATAAACACATGAACACATGAACACATGAACACACAAATACAAGAACAAATAAACACATGAACACATGAACACACAAACACATGAACACATGAACACACAAACACATGAATACACAAACACATGAACACATGAACACATGAACACACAAGCACATGAATACACAAACACATGAAAGAAGAAAGAAGAAAGAAAGAAAGAAAGAATCCTTTATTAGTCACATAGAGTCATACACAGAACAACATAGTGAAATTACTTCTCTGCATTTGACCCCTCCCTGAGGGAGCAGTGGGCGGAGCCTGTGGAGCGCCCGGGGAGCTAAGGATTCAGGGTCTTGCTCAAGGACCCTACGACAAGTAGACCCTGGTGGGATTTGAACCGGCTACCTTCCGATCGGGAGACGGCCGCTCTACCCACTGAGCCACAGCCGCCCCATGAACACATGAACACATGAATACACAAACACATAAACACATGAACACATGAATACACAAACACATGAACACATGAACACATGAATACACAAACACATGAACACACAAACACATGAACACATGAACACATGGACACACATAAACACATGAACACATGAATACACAAACACATGAACACATGAACACATGAACACATGAACACACAAACACATGAACACATAAACACATGAACACAAAAATACACAAACACATGAACACATGAACACATGAACACACAAACGCATGAACACATGAACACATGAACACACAAATACACAAACACATGAACACATGAATACACAAACACATGAACACATGAACACACAAACACATGAACACATGAACACATGAACACACAAATACACAAACACATGAACACATGAATACACAAACACATGAACACATGAACACATGAACACACAAACACATGAACACATGAACACACATAAACACATGCACACATGAACACACAAACACATGAACACATGAACACACAAACACATGAATACACAAACACATGAATACACAAACACATGAACACATGAACACACAAACACATGAACACATCAACACATGAACACACAAGTACAAGAACAAATAAACACATGAACACATGAACACACAAACACATGAACACATGAACACACAAACACATGAATACACAAACACATGAACACATGAACACATGAACACACAAACACTTGAATACACAAACACATGAATACACAAACACATGAACACATGAACACATGAACACACAAACACATGAATACACAAACACATGAACACATGGACACATGAACACACAAACACATGAATACACAAATACATGAACACTCAAACACATGAACACATGAACACACAAACACATGAATACACAAACACATGAACACACAAACACATGAACACATGAACACATGAACACACAAACACATGAACACACAAACACATGAACACATAAACACATGAACACATGAACACAAACACATGAACACATGAACACATCAACACATGAACACACAAATACAAGAACAAATAAACACATGAACACATGAACACACAAACACATGAACACATGAACACACAAACACATGAATACACAAACACATGAACACATGGACACATGAACACACAAACACATGAATACACAAATACATGAACACTCAAACACATGAACACATGAATACACAAACACATGAATACACAAACACATGAACACATGAACACATGAACACATGAACACACAAACACATGAACACACAAACACATGAACACATAAACACATGAACACATGAACACAAACACATGAACACATGAACACATCAACACATGAACACACAAATACAAGAACAAATAAACACATGAACACATGAACACACAAACACATGAACACATGAACACACAAACACATGAACACATGAACACATCAACACATGAACACACAAATACAAGAACAAATAAACACATGAACACATGAACACACAAATACATGAACACTCAAACACACAAACACATGAATACACAAACACATGAACACATGAACACATGAATACACAAACACATGAACACACAAACACATGAACACATGAACACACAAACACATGAACACACAAACACATGAACACATGAACACATGAACACACAAACACATGAACACACAAACACATGAACACATGAACACATGAACACATAACACACGTTTGATGTAAGTAGTTTGATTTAGCGGATTGAATGTTTACATCTGGAGGAGGAGCGTTTTTCTGGATGCCTCCTGAGAAGGTCTGAACATCAACAAACCCGATCAGGTCTGGCGTAGAACTCATGCTGGGTCCGGCTGAAGCTGATCCCTGGACCCACTTTTAACGGAGACTTTCATCGCTCAGCTCACCCAGACGAAAACACAGCAACTTCTGTTCTGAGCCGCTGCAGGGCAGCTGAAGGTCACTGACCTATGACCTTCTGGATGAAAGGAAGTGATGGCGTCAGACTGAGAACGCCAGGACTTTCATCTTCTGTCATGACGCACAACAAACACCTGCTGCTCAGCAGGTTATCAGACCAGTCACCCTCGCACCTGTGGGCGATTCACCTGCAGCGAGACGCACGTCTAAAAGAGCAGTTTTTCTGTGAATAAATGGAATGTAACATTCAGACGATTAGTAATTACTGATAAATATCAATAATTATTAATAATAACTATAACTAACTATCAATAATTATTAATAACTACCTGTAATAACAATTAATCCTCTGCTTATGCTGGTCCGGGTCTCGGTGGCGGCAGTTTCAGAAGGGAAGCCCAGACTCTCCTCTCCCCGGCCACATCCACCAGCTCCTCTAGGAGGATCCTGAGGCGAGAGATGTGATCTCTCCAGCGGGTCCTTGGTCTACCCCGGGGTCTCCTCCGAAATGTTAATGCCCGGAACACCTCCCCAGGGAGGGGTCCGGGGGGCATCCTGACCAGATGCCCGAACCACCTCAACTGACTCCTTTCGATGCGGAGGAGCAGCGGCTCTACTTTGAGCCTCTCCCGAATGTCTGAGCTCCTCCCCCTGTTTCTAAGGCTGAGCCCAGACACCCCGCAGAGAAAAGTCATTCCTGCTGCTAGTATCCGCGATCTCATTCTTTGGGTCATGACCCACAGTTCATGACCACAGGTGAGGGTCTGAACAAGGGTCAATATAGCGTCCACATCGCTACAAACCCGCCCCGATCCATCTGTCCATCTCCCGCTCCCTTTTCCCCTCACTCGTGAACCAGACCCCGAGATACTTGAACTCCTCCATTTGGGGTAAAAACTCCTCCCCGACCCGGAGCGAGGACTCTACCTTTTTCCGGCTGAGAACCATGGCCTCAGACTTAAAGGTGCTGATTCTCATCCCTGCCGCTTCACAGTCGGCTGAAAATCATCCCAGTGGGAGCTGGAGGTCAGAGTTCGAATGTGCCAATAGGACCACATCAGCTGCAAAAAGCAGAGACAGGATCCTAAGGCATCCAAACCCAAGACCCTCCACAACTTGGCCGTGCCTAGAAATTCTGTCCATAAATGTTAAGAACAGAATCGGTGACAGAGGGCCGCCCTGGCAGAGTCCAACCGCAACTGGAATCGAATCTGACTCACTGCCGGCACTGAGAACCAGACTCTGACTCCGATACCACAGAGATTGGACGGCCCGTAAAAGTGGTCCATCCACTCCACACTCTCGGAGCACCCCCAAAGGATTCCCGAGGGACACGGTCGTAAGCCCTCTCCTGATCCACAAAGCACATGTGAACCGGTTGGGCGAACTCCCATGTCCCCTCCAGAACCCTCCAGAGGGTATAGAAATGGTCCAGTGTTCAACGACCAGGACGGAAACCACATTGTTCCTCCTGAATCCGAGGTTCCACTATTCCACTATCGACCGGACTCTCCTCTCCAGTACCCTGGCGTAGACCTTCACAGGGAGGCTGAGGAGTGTGATCCCCCGATAATTGGGACAGATCCTCTGTCTCACCGAACTTCTCCCATGATCGGGTTTTTGCCTCTGTGACTGTGGTCTGCTCAGTTTCCCAGCAACCCCCGGAACGCGGTTGAAGGTCTGCCGGAGGAGGAAGTTGAAGACCATCCTGACTGGGTCCCCGATCCAGACGTTCCCAGCAGACCCTCACTATCCGTTTGGGCCTACCAGGTTTGTCCGGCTTCCTCCCCCGCCGTCTGATCCAACTCACCACCAGGTAGTGATCAGTGGGTGTCCTGGTGCCAAGTGCTCTGGTGGACCCCCTTGTGTTTGAACATGCTCTTCGTTATGGACAAACTGTGACCAGCACAGAGGTCCAATAACTGACCACTAGGGTTCAGATCAGGTAGGCGGTTCCTCCCAATCCCGCCACTCCGGGTCTCGCTGTCGTTGACCTCGTGTTCATTGAAGTCTCCCAGTAGGACAATGGAGTCTCCAGTTGGGGCGCTCTCCAGCACCCGTTCCGAGGACTCCAGAAAGGTCGGGTACTCTGAACTGCGGTTTGGTGCATAAGCGCACACAACAGTCAGAACCCGCTCCCCAACCCGAAGGGTCACGGAATCAACCCTTTCATCCACTGGGGTAAAGTCCAATACATGGGCAGAGAGCTGGGGGGCTATAAGTAAGAACTCATCTGTCCTCCGCATTTCATCGGAAGCACCTCCAGCATAGTAGAGGGTCCAGCCCCCATCCAGAAGGCGGGTTCCAGAGTCAGTGCTGTGCGAAGAGGCGAGCCCGACTATATCTAGTCTGTACCTCTCTACCTCTCGCACAAGCTCAGGCTCCTCCCCCATCAGTCAGGTGACATACATGTGACTTACGACGGGTTCTAGTTGTTATACAGAAACTGGAGAGTGAATGGAAGAGTCAGAAGAACCATGGAGCTCAGGATGATGGTGTTTGTAAAGAGGAATACAACGTGGAACACAGCAAACAGCCTAGAATGAGATAATGTGAGATTAGGGCAGCAAAGTAAACAACAACAAACTAACGCTGCTGCCATATTTCTATTCTTATCTCTCTAATCAAGTTTGGGTCCAGCTCAGGAATCCAGGTCCATCAGCGACCTTCATCCATCCTCTGCTACTGGTTCACACCACCACTACCTCTTCCTCTTCTTCTCTCCTTCCATCAGCCTCCTCTCCTTTCCTCGGTTCTTCTGGACCCTCCCTCCCCCCCCTCACCCCACATCTCCTCTCCATATTTGTGTTTTCATGCTGTCATAATAATTTCATGTCATTCTGTCTTCATCTTCTGTCTTCTCTATCTGTCCCTCTGTGCCCCCCCCCTCTCTCCTTCTCTCTCTCTCTGGCCTTTGACCAAAGCCAGACATTGACCTTCTGTCAGAGCGCTGATGATGGAGGACCTCTGTCTGGAGGAGATGTTTGATGGGACGTTGTGTGATGTCATAGCTTCATTCATTAGTGCATTAAAATAAAAGAGAAACATTTTCTGGCTCCAGATTCGGACGATCTGCTGCTCATGAATTAAATTAAAGTCTCTGAGTTTTGGACGCTGTTTGGACCGCCTCTGAGGATTCTGGGACATGGTGATGATCAGTCTTTGATGTTTGTTGGGATGCAGCTTGTAAAGGAAAGAAGAGTGGAATCTGTTTTCAGAATACGATACAAGTAAATCAGACATAAAACTAATCCCAGCTGTCATCCCCAACAGCGAGGGGGTGTCCATCAGCTCCCAATCCCCTGCGTTGTACCAGCAACCCCCCTGCCTGAACTCCTCCCATTAAATGTGACTCATTGATTATCTCAATCGGTCCAACTGTTTCTGTGAGGTCAGAATTCTGCTCCGGATCAGATCCCGTTGTGACTCAACCTCATTGTTTCTGTGAAGACATATGAAACTCCACGGGCTTCCCGCCCAGCAGCGTATCTGGTTCAAACTCCTTCTCCTCACCAACAAAGCCCATCAGAGCCAGATCTCTGTCTGTTCACTAGAACTCTGTCTGTTCACCAGAACTCTGTCTGTTCACTAGAACTCTGTCTGTTCACTAGAACTCTGTCTGTTCACTAGAACTCTGTCTGTTCACCAGAACTCTGTCTGTTCACTAGAACTCTGTCTGTTCACTAGAACTCTGTCTGTTCACTAGAACTCTGTCTGTTCACCAGAACTCTGTCTGTTCACTAGAACTCTGTCTGTTCACCAGAACTCTGTCTGTTCACCAGAACTCTGTCTGTTCATCAGAACTCTGTCTGTTCACCAGAACTCTGTCTGTTTACTAGAACTCTGTCTGTTCACTAGAACTCTGTCTGTTCACCAGAACTCTGTCTGTTCACTAGAACTCTGTCTGTTCACCAGAACTCTGTCTGTTCACCAGAACTCTGTCCGTTCACCAGAACTCTGTCTGTTCACTAGAACTCTGTCTGTTCACCAGAACTCTGTCTGTTCACCAGAACTCTGTCTGTTCACCAAAACTCTGTCTGTTCACTAGAACTCTGTCTGTTCACCAGAACTCTGTCTGTTCACTAGAACTCTGTCTGTTCACCAGAACTCTGTCTGTTCACCAGAACTCT
>JBBDHG010000243.1:465000-480000 GCA_037951165.1 Lophius americanus
GATGTGTTGGTGGACTGTGTGTAGATGTGGGTGGATGTGTAGGTGGATGTGTTGGTGGAAATGTTGGTGGATGTGATGGTGGACTGTGGGTGGATGTGTTGGTGGACTGTGGGTGGATGTGTTGCTGGACTGTGGGTGGATGTGTTGGTGGACTGTGGGTGGATGTGTTGCTGGACTGTGGGTGGATGTGTTGGTGGACTGTGGGTGGATGTGTTGGTGGACTGTGGGTGGATGTGTTGGTGGACTGTGGGTGGATGTGTTGGTGGACTGTGGGTGGATGTGTTGGTGGACTGTGGGTGGATGTGTTGGTGGACTGTGGGTGGATGTGTTGGTGGACTGTGGGTGGATGTGTTGGTGGACTGTGGGTGGATGTGTTGCTGGACTGTGGGTGGATGTGTTGCTGGACTGTGGGTGGATGTGTTGGTGGACTGTGGGTGGATGTATTGGTGGACTGTGGGTGGATGTGTTGGTGGACTGTGGGTGGACTGTGGGTGGATGTGTTGCTGGACTGTGGGTGGATGTGTTGGTGGACTGTGGGTGGATGTGTTGCTGGACTGTGGGTGGATGTGTTGGTGGACTGTGGGTGGATGTGTTGGTGGACTGTGGGTGGATGTGTTGCTGGACTGTGGGTGGATGTGTTGGTGGACTGTGGGTGGATGTTTTGCTGGACTGTGGGTGGATGTGTTGCTGGACTGTGGGTGGATGCCCCACTGGGCGACTGGTCTCTGAGCTACAACCAGTCTGGTGTTAGTGTTGGGACATAGTGCAGGTATGGGTGGAGGTTTCGTCAGAAGCGGGTGGTGCAGGCCAGATAAGGTTGTTGATCAGCTCCTCAGGCTGATTCTCTGATGGGAGGAATAAATACATGAAGGTACATCTTTACCTTCAGAGGTCCAGGGAGGTTCTGTTCAAGGTTCTGACACACACACAAACACACACACACACACACACACACAAACACACCCACATACACACACACGCACGCACACACACATACACACACACAGACACACACACACATACACGCACATACACACACACATACACACACACAACTGAGTTCCTGTGAAAATTGAGATTCCTGTCTGAAGGTGTGGAGAACCTTTTGGAGAACCTCCTTGAGAACCTTCGAGAAGTCTCCGTGGCGAGGAGCTGCTGCGCCGACAGGAAGCTCCTCCCTCCTTAAGCTCCGCTCAAAAATAGGAAGTGTGAAGTGAGTCAGACTGTGAGGCTGAGGAGGTGTGACCTTCTCCCAGAAGATTCTGAGATGGAGGTTGAGTTACTACTGGGACCAGAACAAACCTCTCTAAATAAACTTTGCACCAGTGCATTGTGGGTAAATAGTAGACAGGGGGCTGTAATCATCAAACAGAGCTCACATTCAGGTGGTCCTCCTCACGTCCCCCTGAAGTTCTACTCCTGCAGGTTGTTGGTTGAGTAGAAGCTGGAGGTCTCAGACACCGTTTTGGAGACGCTCCGGGATGAAGACCCGTTTGAGGTGAGGTCCAGCGAGGAGCTTTGTGGAAGGGGCCTGGCAGTCCTGCCTGAGTCTGGTTCTGCTGACACCTGGACCTTTGGTTGCTCCATGTCGTCCCCAACGTGAACCGTGGACACGGTGGTCTCCATCCGGCTGGCCTTGTAGACGCTGGTCTGGGTCGGGTGTCGGGTGGACTTGAGCTCCAGCCCCTCATAGGAGCCTCGGGGGACGCCGGGGCAGAAGTGGAACGCTTGTTTGAAACCAGCACGAAACCTGCGAGGGAAAAACACACATCAACCTTAAAGGGGCGGTCTGTAAAATCTAGTGGTTCTACCTCAGACCAGATCATCCCTCGTGGTCCAGGAACCAACAGGCCTTCAAGGGCGAAGACGGACCTTTTCAAGAGACCCGGAGCCGGTCCTAAATCCACTTTACTTATGTCACGCTTTTCTCATTTGATCAACCACCCAAGCTGTTACACACACATTCACCCGTTCACACACACATTCACCTGTTCACACACACATACTCCTCTCACAGAAACATTCACCCATTCACACACACATACTCCTCTCACACACACATTCACCCGTTCACACAAACATTCATCCGTTCACACACACATTCACCTGTTCACACACACATACTCCTCTCACAGAAACATTCACCCATTCACACACATACTCCTCTCACAGAAACATTCACCCATTCACACACACATACTCCTCTCACAAAGTAATTCACCCGTTCACACACACATTCACCCGTTCACACACACATTCACCTGTTCACACACACATACTCCTCTCACACACACATTCACCCGTTCACACAAACATTCACCCGTTCACACACACATTCACCTGTTCACACACACATACTCCTCTCACAGAAACATTCACCCATTCACACACACATACTCCTCTCACAAAGTAATTCACCCGTTCACACACACATTCACCCGTTCACACACACATTCACCTGTTCACACACACATACTCCTCTCACACACACATTCACCCGTTCACACAAACATTCACCCGTTCACACACACATTCACCTGTTCACACACACATACTCCTCTCACAGAAACATTCACCTGTTCACACACACATACTCCTCTCACAAAGTAATTCACCCGTTCACACACACATACTCCTCTCACAGAAACATTCACCCGTTCACACACACATTCACCCGTTCACACACACATACTCCTCTCACAAAGTAATTCACCCGTTCACACACACATTCACCAGTTCACATACACAGTCACACGTTCACACACACATTCACCCGTTCACACAAACATTCACCTGTTCACACACACATTCACCCGTTCACACACACATACTCCTCTCACAAAGTAATTCACCCGTTCACACACACATTCACCAGTTCACATACACAGTCACACGTTCACACACACATTCACCCGTTCACACAAACATTCACCAGTTCACACACACATTCACCGGTTCACACACACATACTCCTCTCACAGAAACTTTCAACCGTTCACACACACAGTCACACGTTCACACACACATTCACCCGTTAACACACACAACAACCATTCACACACAAGTGTGTGTGTGTGAATGAGTTTGTGTGTGTGTGAACGTGTGTAAGTGTGTGCGTGTGAATGAGTGTGTGTGTGTGTGTGTAAGTGTGTGTGTGTGAATGAGTGTGTGTGTGTGTGTGTGAATGTGTGTGTGTGTGTGTGTGTAGGTGTGTGTGTGTGAATGTGTGTGTGTGTGTGTGTGAATGAGTGTGTGTGTGTGTGTGTGAATGAGTGTGTGTGTGTGTGAATGTGTGTGTGTGTGTGAATGAGTGTGTGTGTGTGTGTAGGTGTGTGTGTGTGAATGTGTGTGTGTGTGTGAATGAGTGTGTGTGTGTGTGTGAATGAGTGTGTGTGTGTGTGTAGGTGTGTGTGTGTGAATCTGTGTGTGTGTGTGAATGAGTGTGTGTGTGTGTGTGTGAATGAGTGTGTGTGTGTAAGTGTGTGTGAATGAGTGTGTGTGTGTGTGTGTGAATGAGTGTGTGCGTGTGTGTGTGTGTGTAAGTGTGTTTGTGTGTGAATGAGTGTGTGTGTGTGTGAATGAGTGTGTGTGTGTGTGTGTGTGTGTGTGAATGCTCTGACGGACCTGTCGTTGAGGCAGCAGTAGATGATGGGGTTGTACATGGTGGAGCTCATAGCCATCCACATGATGACCAGGTAAACCTGCTGGATGAAGGTCCTCTCAAACATGTCAGGAAAGAATTGGTGCAGCAGGAAGTAGACGTGGAAGGGCAGCCAGCAGAACGCGAAAGTGCAGACCACCACGATCATCATCTTCACCACCTGATGGACACAACAGCTTCATCACCAATCAGGAGCAAAGGCTCCAGCAGATGAAGGTCATTAAGCAGATCATTCATTAATGGCTGCAGAAGAAGGCAGGATAGATGTTCTCCACACGGACTGACCGAATACTTCAACCATCTTCCTTACTTGATTACATCATCATGTTTGCAGGATAAACATGATGTCGTCATGTTAGGAGGATAAACATGATGTCGTCATGTTTACAGGATAAACATGATGTCGTCACGTTTGCAGGACAAACATTATGTGGTCATGTTTGCAGGATAAACATGATGTCGTCATGTTTGCAGGATAAACATGATGTCGTCATGTTTGCAGGATAACCATGATGTCGTCAAATTTTACAGGATAAACATGATGTCGTCATGTTTGCAGGATAAACATGATGTCGTCATGTTTACAGGATAAACATGATGTCGTCATGTTTGCAGGATAACCATGATGTCGTCAAATTTTACAGGATAAACATGATGTCGTCATGTTTGCAGGATAAACATGATGTCGTCATGTTTGCAGGATAAACATGATGTCGTCATGTTTGCAGGATAAACATGATGTCGTCATGTTTGCAGGATAAACATGATGTCGTCATGTTTGCAGGATAAACATTATGTCGTAATGTTTGCAGGATAAACATGATGTCGTCGTGTTTTCAGGATAAACATGATGTCGTCACGTTTTACAGGATAAACATGATGTTGTCATGTTTGAAGGATAAACATGATGTCGTCATGTTTGAAGGATAAACATGATGTCGTCACGTTTTGCAGGATAAACATGATGTCGTCATGTTTTACAGAATAAACATGATGTCGTCACGTTTTACAGGATAAACATGATGTCGTCATGTTTCAAGGATAAACATGATGTTGTCGTGTTTCAAGGATAAACATGATGTCGTCGTGTTTCAAGAATAAACATGATATTGTCGTGTTTCAAGGATAAATTTGATGTCGTCATGTTTGCAGGATAAACAAGATGTTGTCCTGTTTGAAGGATAAACATGATGTCGTCGTGTTTCAAGGATAAACATGATGTCGTCGTGTTTGAAGGATAAACATGATGTCGTCACGTTCAAGGATAAACATGATGTCGTCATGTTTCAAGGATAAACATGATGTCGTCGTGTTTCAAGGATAAACATGATGTCGTCACGTTCAAGGATAAACATGATGTCGTCATGTTTGCAGGATAAACATGATGTCATCACGTTTTACAGGATAAACATGATGTCGTCACGTTTGCAGGACAAACATGATGTCATCATGTTTGCAGGATAAACATGATGTCGTCATGTTTTCCAGGATAAACATGATGTCCTCATGTTTGAAGGATAAACATGATGTCGTCATGTTTGAAAGATAAACATGATGTCGTTGTGTTTCAAGAATTAACATGATGTCGTCGTGTTTCAAGGATAAATTTGATGTCGTCATGTTTGAAGGATAAACATGATGTCGTGTTTTCAGGATAAACATGATGTCGTCGTGTTTGAAGGATAAACATGATGTCGTCGTGTTTGAAGGATAAACATGATGTCGTGTTTTCAGGATAAACATGATGTCGTGTTTTCAGGATAAACATGATGTCGTCGTGTTTGAAGGATAAACATGATGTCGTCGTGTTTGAAGAATAAACATGATGTCTTCGTGTTTGAAGGATAAACATGATGTCGTCGTGTTTCAAGGATAAACATGATGTCGTCGTGTTTGAAGGATAAACATGATGTCGTCACGTTCAAGGATAAACATGATGTCGTTATGTTTCAAGGATAAACATGATGTCGTCGTGTTTCAAGGATAAACATGATGTCGTCACGTTCAAGGATAAACATGATGTCGTCATGTTTGCAGGATAAACATGATGTCATCAAGTTTTACAGGATAAACATGATGTCGTCACGTTTGCAGGACAAACATGATGTCATCATGTTTGCAGGATAAACATGATGTCGTCATGTTTTCCAGGATAAACATGATGTTGTCATGTTTGAAGGATAAACATGATGTCGTCATGTTTGAAAGATAAACATGATGTCGTTGTGTTTCAAGAATTAACATGATGTCGTCGTGTTTCAAGGATAAATTTGATGTCGTCATGTTTGAAGGATAAACATGATGTCGTCGTGTTTGAAGGATAAACATGATGTCGTGTTTTCAGGATAAACATGATGTCGTCGTGTTTGAAGGATAAACATGATGTCGTCGTGTTTGAAGGATAAACATGATGTCGTGTTTTCAGGATAAACATGATGTCGTGTTTTCAGGATAAACATGATGTCGTCGTGTTTGAAGGATAAACATGATGTCGTCGTGTTTGAAGAATAAACATGATGTCTTCGTGTTTGAAGGATAAACATGATGTCGTCGTGTTTGAAGGATAAACATGATGTCGTCGTGTTTGAAGGATAAACATGATGTCATCATGTTTTACAGAATAAACATGATGTCGTCATGTTTGCAGGGTAAACATGATGTCGTCATGTTTGTAGGATAAACATGATGTCGTCATGTTTTACAGGATAAACATGATGTCGTCATGTTTCAAGGATAAACATGATGTCGTCGTGTTTCAAGAATAAACATGATGTCGTCGTGTTTCAAGGATAAATTTGATGTCATCATGTTTGAAGGATAAACATGATGTCGTGTTTTCAGGATAAACATGATGTCGTCGTGTTTGAAGGATAAACATGATGTCGTCATGTTTCAAGGATAAACATGATGTCGTCGTCTTTCAAGAATAAACATGATGTAGTCGTGTTTCAAGGATAAATTTGATGTCGTCATGTTTCAAGGATAAACATGATGTCATCGTGTTTGAAGGATAAACATGATGACGTCGTGTTTTCAGGATAAACATGATGTCGTCATGTTTTACAGGATAAACATGATGTCGTCACGTTTTACAGGATAAACATGATGTCATCATGTTTTACAGAATAAACATGATGTCGTCATGTTTGCAGGATAAACATGATGTCGTCATGTTTGCAGGACAAACATGATGTCGTCATGTTTGAAGGATAAACATGATGTTGTCGTGTTTCAAGGATAAACATGATGTCGTCGTTTTTCAAGGATAAACATGATGTCGTCGTGTTTCAAGGATAAACATGATGTCGTTGTATTTTCAGGATAAACAATATGTCGTCATGTTTGCAGGATAAATATTATGTCGTCGCGTTTTACAGGATAAACATGATGTCGTCGTGTTTACACGATAAACAAGATGTCGTCATGTTTGCAGGATAAACATGATGTCGTCAAATTTTACAGGATAAACATGATGTCGTCATGTTTGCAGGATAAACATGATGTCGTCGTGTTTTCAGGATAAACATGATGTCGTCACGTTTTACAGGATAAACATGATGTTGTCATGTTTGAAGGATAAACATGATGTCGTCATGTTTGAAGGATAAACATGATGTCATCACGGTTTACAGGATAAACATGATGTCGTCATGTTTTACAGAATAAACATGATGTCGTCACGTTTTACAGGATAAACATGATGTCGTCATGTTTCAAGGATAAACATGATGTCGTCGTGTTTCAAGGATAAACATGATGTCGTCGTGTTTCAAGAATAAACATGATGTTGTCGTGTTTCAAGGATAAATTTGATGTCGTCATGTTTGCAGGATAAACATGATGTTGTCCTGTTTGAAGGATAAACATGATGTCATCGTGTTTGAAGGATAAACATGATGTCTTCATGTTTCAAGGATAAACATGATGTCGTCACGTTCAAGGATAAACATGATGTCTTCATGTTTCAAGGATAAACATGATGTCGTCACGTTCAAGGATAAACATGATGTCGTCATATTTGCAGGATAAACATGATGTCATCACGTTTTACAGGATAAACATGATGTCGTCACGTTTGCAGGACAAACATGATGTCATCATGTTTGCAGGATAAACATGATGTCGTCATGTTTTCCAGGATAAACATGATGTCGTCATGTTTGAAAGATAAACATGATGTCGTCATGTTTGAAAGATAAACATGATGTCGTCACGTTTTACAGGATAAACATGATGTCGTCATGTTTTACAGAATAAACATGATGTCGTCACAGTTTACAGGATAAACATGATGTCGTCATGTTTCAAGGATAAACATGATGTCGTCGTGTTTCAAGAAAAAACATGATGTCGTCGTGTTTCAAGGATAAACATGATGTCGTCGTGTTTCAAGAATAATCATGATGTTGTCGTGTTTCAAGGATAAACATGATGTCGTCGTGTTTGAAGGATAAACATGATGTCTTCATGTTTGAAGGATAAACATGATGTCGTCATGGTTGAAGGATAAACATGATGTCGTCGTTTTTCAAGGATAAACATGATGTCGTCGTGTTTTCAGGATAAACATGATGTCGTCGTGTTTTACAGGATAAACATGATGTCGTCACGTTTTACAGGATAAACATGATGTCGTCGTGTTTTACAGAATAAAAATGATGTCGTCACGTTTTACAGGATAAACATGATGTCGTCATGTTTTTCAGAATAAACATGATGTCGTCATGTTTGCAGGATAAACATGATGTCATCACGTTTTACAGGATAAACATGATGTCGTCACGTTTGCAGGACAAACATGATGTCATCATGTTTGCAGGATAAACATGATGTCGTCATGTTTTCCAGGATAAACATGATGTCCTCATGTTTGAAGGATAAACATGATGTCGTCATGTTTGAAAGATAATCATGATGTCGTCACGTTTTACAGGTTAAACATGATGTCGTCACGTTTTACAGAATAAACATGATGTCGTCACAGTTTACAGGATAAACATGATGTCGTCATGTTTCAAGGATAAACATGATGTCGTCGTGTTTCAAGAATAAACATGATGTCGTCGTGTTTTCAGGATAAACATGATGTCGTCGTGTTTTAAAGGATAAACATGATGTCGTCACGTTTTACAGGATAAACATGATGTCGTCGTGTTTTACAGGATAAACATGAAGTCGTCACGTTTTACAGGATAAACATGATGTCGTCATGTTTTACATAATAAACATGATGTCGTCACGTTTTACATGATAAACATGATGTCGTCATGTTTTTCAGAATAAACATGATGTCGTCATGTTTGCAGGATAAACATGATGTTGTCCTGTTTGAAGGATAAACATGATGTCGTCATGTTTGAAGGATAAACATGATGTTGTCACGTTTTACAGGATAAACATGATGTCGTCATGTTTTACGGAATAAACATGATGTCGTCACGTTTTACAGGATAAACATGATGTCGTCATGTTTCAAGGATAAACATGATGTCATCGTGTTTCAAGAATAAACATGATGTCATCGTGTTTCAAGGATAAACATGATGTCGTCATGTTTTCCAGGATAAACATGATGTCCTCATGTTTGAAGGATAAACATGATGTCGTCATGTTTGAAAGATAATCATGATGTCGTCACGTTTTACAGGTTAAACATGATGTCGTCACGTTTTACAGAATAAACATGATGTCGTCACAGTTTACAGGATAAACATGATGTCGTCATGTTTCAAGGATAAACATGATGTCGTCGTGTTTCAAGAATAAACATGATGTCGTCGTGTTTTCAGGATAAACATGATGTCGTCGTGTTTTAAAGGATAAACATGATGTCGTCACGTTTTACAGGATAAACATGATGTCGTCGTGTTTTACAGGATAAACATGAAGTCGTCACGTTTTACAGGATAAACATGATGTCGTCATGTTTTACATAATAAACATGATGTCGTCACGTTTTACATGATAAACATGATGTCGTCATGTTTTTCAGAATAAACATGATGTCGTCATGTTTGCAGGATAAACATGATGTTGTCCTGTTTGAAGGATAAACATGATGTCGTCATGTTTGAAGGATAAACATGATGTTGTCACGTTTTACAGGATAAACATGATGTCGTCATGTTTTACGGAATAAACATGATGTCGTCACGTTTTACAGGATAAACATGATGTCGTCATGTTTCAAGGATAAACATGATGTCATCGTGTTTCAAGAATAAACATGATGTCATCGTGTTTCAAGGATAAACATGATGTCGTCACGTTTTACAGGATAAACATGATGTCGTCATGTTTTACATAATAAACATGATGTCGTCACGTTTTACATGATAAACATGATGTCGTCATGTTTTTCAGAATAAACATGATGTCGTCATGTTTGCAGGATAAACATGATGTTGTCCTGTTTGAAGGATAAACATGATGTCGTCATGTTTGAAGGATAAACATGATGTTGTCACGTTTTACAGGATAAACATGATGTCGTCATGTTTTACGGAATAAACATGATGTCGTCACGTTTTACAGGATAAACATGATGTCGTCATGTTTCAAGGATAAACATGATGTCATCGTGTTTCAAGAATAAACATGATGTCATCGTGTTTCAAGGATAAACATGATGTCGTCATGTTTTCCAGGATAAACATGATGTCCTCATGTTTGAAGGATAAACATGATGTCGTCATGTTTGAAAGATAATCATGATGTCGTCACGTTTTACAGGTTAAACATGATGTCGTCACGTTTTACAGAATAAACATGATGTCGTCACAGTTTACAGGATAAACATGATGTCGTCATGTTTCAAGGATAAACATGATGTCGTCGTGTTTCAAGAATAAACATGATGTCGTCGTGTTTTCAGGATAAACATGATGTCGTCGTGTTTTAAAGGATAAACATGATGTCGTCACGTTTTACAGGATAAACATGATGTCGTCGTGTTTTACAGGATAAACATGAAGTCGTCACGTTTTACAGGATAAACATGATGTCGTCATGTTTTACATAATAAACATGATGTCGTCACGTTTTACATGATAAACATGATGTCGTCATGTTTTTCAGAATAAACATGATGTCGTCATGTTTGCAGGATAAACATGATGTTGTCCTGTTTGAAGGATAAACATGATGTCGTCATGTTTGAAGGATAAACATGATGTTGTCACGTTTTACAGGATAAACATGATGTCGTCATGTTTTACGGAATAAACATGATGTCGTCACGTTTTACAGGATAAACATGATGTCGTCATGTTTCAAGGATAAACATGATGTCATCGTGTTTCAAGAATAAACATGATGTCATCGTGTTTCAAGGATAAACATGATGTCGTCACGTTTTACAGGATAAACATGATGTCGTCATGTTTTACATAATAAACATGATGTCGTCACGTTTTACATGATAAACATGATGTCGTCATGTTTTTCAGAATAAACATGATGTCGTCATGTTTGCAGGATAAACATGATGTTGTCCTGTTTGAAGGATAAACATGATGTCGTCATGTTTGAAGGATAAACATGATGTTGTCACGTTTTACAGGATAAACATGATGTCGTCATGTTTTACGGAATAAACATGATGTCGTCACGTTTTACAGGATAAACATGATGTCGTCATGTTTCAAGGATAAACATGATGTCGTCGTGTTTCAAGAATAAACATGATGTCATCGTGTTTCAAGGATAAACATGATGTCGTCATGTTTTACAGGATAAACATGATGTCGTCACGTTTTACAGGATAAACATGATGTCGTCATGTTTTACATAATAAACATGATGTCGTCACGTTTTACATGATAAACATGATGTCGTCATGTTTTTCAGAATAAACATGATGTCGTCATGTTTGCAGGATAAACATGATGTTGTCCTGTTTGAAGGATAAACATGATGTCGTCATGTTTGAAGGATAAACATGATGTTGTCACGTTTTACAGGATAAACATGATGTCGTCATGTTTTACGGAATAAACATGATGTCGTCACGTTCTACAGGATAAACATGATGTCGTCATGTTTCAAGGATAAACATGATGTCATCGTGTTTCAAGAATAAACATGATGTCATCGTGTTTCAAGGATAAACATGATGTCGTCACGTTTTACAGGATAAACATGATGTCGTCATGTTTTACATAATAAACATGATGTCGTCACGTTTTACATGATAAACATGATGTCGTCATGTTTTTCAGAATAAACATGATGTCGTCATGTTTGCAGGATAAACATGATGTTGTCCTGTTTGAAGGATAAACATGATGTCGTCATGTTTGAAGGATAAACATGATGTTGTCACGTTTTACAGGATAAACATGATGTCGTCATGTTTTACGGAATAAACATGATGTCGTCACGTTTTACAGGATAAACATGATGTCGTCATGTTTCAAGGATAAACATGATGTCGTCGTGTTTCAAGAATAAACATGATGTCATCGTGTTTCAAGGATAAACATGATGTCGTCATGTTTTACAGGATAAACATGATGTCGTCACGTTTTACAGGATAAACATGATGTCGTCATGTTTTACATAATAAACATGATGTCGTCACGTTTTACATGATAAACATGATGTCGTCATGTTTTTCAGAATAAACATGATGTCGTCATGTTTGCAGGATAAACATGATGTTGTCCTGTTTGAAGGATAAACATGATGTCGTCATGTTTGAAGGATAAACATGATGTTGTCACGTTTTACAGGATAAACATGATGTCGTCATGTTTTACGGAATAAACATGATGTCGTCACGTTCTACAGGATAAACATGATGTCGTCATGTTTCAAGGATAAACATGATGTCATCGTGTTTCAAGAATAAACATGATGTTTTCGTGTTTCAAGGATAAACATGATGTCGTCATGTTTGAAGGATAAACATGATGTCGTCTTGTTTTCAGGATAAACATGATGTCGTCGTGTTTGAAGGATAAACATGATGTCGTTGTGTTTGAAGGATAAACATGATGTCTTCGTGTTTTACAGAATAAACATGATGTCATCATGTTTTACAGACTAAACATGATGTCATCATGTTTGCAGGATAAACATGATGTCGTCATGTTTTACAGAATAAACATGATGTTGTCATGTTTGCAGGATAAACATGATGTCGTCGTGTTTCAAGGATAAACATGATGTCGTCATGTTTTACAGGATAAACATGATGTCGTCACGTTTTACAGGATAAACATTTGGGGCGGCTGTGGCTCAGTGGGTAGAGCGGCCGTCTCCCAATCAGAAGATCGGAAGGTAGCCGGTTCGAATCCCACCAGGGTCTACTTGTCGTAGGGTCCTTGAGCAAGACCCTGAATCCTTAGCTCCCCGGGCGCTCCACAGGCTCCGCCCACTGCTCCCTCAGGGAGGGGTCAAATGCAGAGAAGTAATTTCACTATGTTGTACTGTGTATGACTCTATGTGACTAATAAAGGATTCTTTCTAAACATGATGTCGTCATGTTTTACATAATAAACATGATGTCGTCACGTTTTACATGATAAACATGATGTCGTCATGTTTGCAGGATAAACATGATGTTGTCACGTTTTACAGGATAAACATTATGTCGTCATGTTTTACGGAATAAACATGATGTCGTCACGTTTTACAGTATAAACATGATGTAGTCACGTTTTACAGTATAAACATGATGTAGTCATGTTTCAAGGATAAACATGATGTCGTCGTGTTTCAAGAATAAACATGATGTTGTCGTGTTTCAAGGATAAGTTTGATGTCGTCATGTTTGAAGGATAAACATGATGTCGTCGTGTTTTCAGGATAAACATGATGTCGTCGTGTTTTCAGGATAAACATGACGTTGTCGTGTTTTCAGGATAAACATGATGTCGTCATGTTTCAAGGATAAACATGATGTCGTCAGGTTTTACAGGATAAACACGATGTCGTCATGTTTTACAGACTAAACATGATGTCGTCAGGTTTTACAGGATAAACATGATGTCGTCTTGTTTTACAGAATAAACATGATGTTGTCATGTTTGCAGGATAAACATGATGTCGTCATGTTTGAAGGATAAACATGATGTCGTCACGTTTTACAGGATAAACATGATGTCGTCACGTTTTACAGGATAAACATGATGTCGTCGTGTTTCAAGGATAAACATGATGTCGTCGTGTTTTCAGGATAAACATGATGTCGTCGTGTTTTCAGGATAAACATGATGTCGTCGTGTTTCAAGGATAAATATGATGTCGTCGTGTTTGAAGGATAAACATGATGTCGTCGTGTTTGAAGGATAAAGATGATGATTAATTTAATCATGTCAAGTATTTCCACCTCAGTAAACGGGGTTCTCTCAGCACTAAGGGTTCTGTTGGGCCAACCTTCCGTATTTAGGTTGGATGGATGACATTTAGTCGGCCATTTTACCGCTGAAAAGTTAGTCTGGGCGTCCCCTAGCCCCTAACCCTCTGACGACAAGGAAAACTTGACAGGTGTGTTTTCTCCTGGTGTGAAGGACAGGGACGAGGAAGAGGATTTGTGACAATGAGAAGTCCCCTCAGACAGGAACCGCTGAACATCTGCCAATCACACATTTGGCATCAAAACTCTCAGGTGAATCACCTGGAGTCCACGGAACCACAGTCAGTGATTGACAGACGGACATAGAGCTGAATCATGTGACCTCATCATTTGTATTATATATTCATTTAGTTTGAAATATTTGTCCCTGAAACCAACAGATTATGTAATTTAAAAAGACATTTTTCAAGTAATGACTTATTTTGACATTATGGCATTATTATTTTTATTTCACGGTAAAATTCTGTTTTCTACATAATCTGAACATAAATAATAAAGTGAACCTTTTTACGGTGTACCTTGCGTTTGGCGTTGAGCTGCTCCTTGTAGCGGTCCGAGGAGTCTCCAGGAATCTCACTGGCCCAGAGCGTCAGACCCACAACCAGGTAGGCCCAGCCCATCACCAGCAGAGGCAGGAAGTAGAGCAGGATGGCCACGCACACGTAGTACCTGCAACAAGACAAGTTACCCTCATCGCAAGGACATAGGACAGGATTCCCACGTCACAGGGCTTAGGACTCGGAGCTCCAGCTGTGCCATGAAGAATCTGGGTCTATACTGAGGGGTCCAGGTATGCTCCAAGGTCCTCCAGAGAATATTATATTATTATAAAACAGAATATTCTATTATTACAAAACAGAATATTCTATTATTACAAAACAGAATATTCTATTATTACAAAACAGAAGATTATCATTCATTCATCGACTCTCCTCTCCTTCCTCAACTCGAGCTTGTCTTAACCTCCTCCTGTACGCGG
>JBBDHG010000243.1:487500-502500 GCA_037951165.1 Lophius americanus
AATGGACAAGATTGAAAGTGGACAGGAATGAAAGTGGACAGGAATGAAAGTAGACAGGACTGAGAGTGGACAGGAATGAAAGTGGACAGGAATGAAAGTGGACAGGAATGAGAGTGGACAGGAATGAAAGTGGACAGGAATGAGAGTGGACAGGAATGAAAGTTGACAGAAATGAAAGTGGTCAGGAATGAGAGTGGACAGGAATGAAAGTGGACAAGATTGAAAGTGGACAGGAATGAAAGTAGACAGGAATGAGAGTGGACAGGAATGAAAGTGGACAAGATTGAAAGTGGACAGGAATGAAAGTAGACAGGAATGAGAGTGGACAAGAATGAAAGTGGACAGGAATGAAAGTGGACAGGAACGAAAGTGGATAGGATTGAAAGTGGCGAGGAATGAAAGTGGACAAAATTGAACGTGGACAGGAATGAAAGTGGACAGGATTGAAAGTGGAAAGGAATGAAAGTGGACAGGAATGAAAGTAGACAGGGTTGAAAGTGGACAGGAATGAAAGTGGACAGGAATGAAAGTGGATAGGAATGAAACTAGACAGGGTTGAAAGTGGACAGGAATGAAAGTAGACAGGGTTGAAAGTGGACAGGAATGAAAGTAGACAGGAATGAGAGTGGACAGGAATGAAAGTTGACAGGACTGAGAGTGGACAGGAATGAAAGTGGACAGGAATGAAAGTGGACAGGAATGAAAGTGGACAAGATTGAAAGTGGACAGGAATGAAAGTAGACAGGAATGAGAGTGGACAAGAATGAAAGTGGACAGGAATGAAAGTGGACAGGAATGAAAGTGGACAGGCAGAAACTAAGAACAATAATTTCAACAAAACAGCGAAATCTCCCCAACATGCAGTAGGATGTTCCTCAGTGAAGAGACAACATCAAGAAACATCAGAGCCAACAAGCCCAGATGGGAACAGACACTAAATCCACTAAATACAGGTGGAGGGAGGTGAGAGACACACGGGTGAGACAGGAGGACCTCCTGAGGAGGAGATAGCAGGAGGGACAGAGGTGAGACGGACATGTCCACTCATTACTGTGGATCTTTTCACAGTGTAGTGAAACTTAAGAGCGCATTGACCCGCCTCCTCATTGTCACATGACCAGAGGACAGCAGAATCTAGAAAGAGCGTCACGTCCTTTCTCAGGGACACTAGGAGGGCCTGGGATCGAACGGTAGCTCCACCCACTCCACCCTCAGAGCCTCCACCACCTTCTCTCAGTATACCCCCCCTGATGGGGAATGAGGCTGAGGGTTTGACGGTGGGTCCATCTACACTCGTCTGAAACGTCATGAGGCAGAAAAAAACACGTGAACCAAACGAGC
The DNA here is from genome assembly GCA_037951165.1 of Lophius americanus. NCBI lineage: Eukaryota > Metazoa > Chordata > Actinopteri > Lophiiformes > Lophiidae > Lophius > Lophius americanus. The sequence continues at coordinate 488,842 of JBBDHG010000243.1, forward strand.
AGCAGAAGCGAAACAAGGAGATTCTGGACGGGTTCAAAGACAGGGGCCCAAAATGGCCCCAGCTGAAGAACCGTAAAAATGCCGGGAGCCTCGGAGGGTCTGATCCACCCTCCAACACTCCTAGTGACCTCATCCACCTCTGACACTTAGATTCTGAACTCAAACATGACTCAGTCGAGTTAAGATCAGCTGATTCCATGGAGACAAACTGTTTCTCCTCTAAACATCATGTTTTTCCGGTAAACATGACAGGATTTCATTATTTATACATGCGAGACTGAAGGACGGACACATGGACACTTTAGTTTATCAGAATGTAGACAGAACTAAGGCGCCTGGTTGTTTCCTATGATGCAGACCTTCTTCAGCTAAACGTCCAATTAAAGGCATAATCCCATTAATGACCATAATTTATCTGCTAATTGGACAATGTCCCTCTAATTATATCAAAGACAAAAGACTCAAATGGGCCCAGCAGCCTCGTGGAATCAAGGCACGGCTCTGAGCTCGCCAATGAAACACAACCATCAACCTCAGCCACAACACCGACAGACCAACCGAAGACAGCAGAGACAGACAGATAGCAGAGACAGACCCCAGTAGAGACAGACAGACAGCAGAGACAGACAGACAGCAGAGACAGACAGACCACAGTAGAGACAGACAGACAGCAGAGACTGACCACAGTAGAGACAGACAGACAGCAGAGACAGACAGACCACAGTAGAGACAGACAGACAGCAGAGACAGACAGACCACAGTAGAGACAGACAGACAGCAGAGCCTGACCACAGTAGAGACAGACAGACAGCAGAGACAGACCACAGTAGAGATAGACAGACAGCAGAGACAGACCACAGTAGAGACAGACAGCAGAGACAGACAGACAGCAGAGACAGACCACAGTAGAGACAGACAGACAGCAGAGGCAGACAGACAGCAGAGACAGACCGACTGCAGAGACAGACAGATAGCAGAGACAGACAGACTGCAGAGACAGACCACAGTAGAGATAGACAGACAGCAGAGACAGACCACAGTAGAGACAGACAGACAGCAGAGACAGACCACAGTAGAGACAGACAGACAGCAGAGTCAGATGACAGCAGAGACAGACAGACAGCAGAGGCAGACCACAGCAGAGTCAGATTACAGCAGAGACAGACCACAGTAGAGACAGACAGACAGCAGAGACAGACCACAGTAGAGACAGACAGACAGCAGAGACAGACCACAGTAGAGACAGACAGATAGCAGAGACAGACCACACTAGAGACAGACAGACAGCAGAGACAGACCACAGTAGAGACAGACAGACAGTAGAGACAGACAGACAGCAGAGACAAACCACACTAGAGACAGACAGACAGCAGAGACATACCACAGTAGAGACAGACAGACAGTAGAGACAGACAGACAGCAGAGGCAGACCACAGCAGAGTCAGATTACAGCAGAGACAGAAAGACAGTAGAGACAGACAGACAGCAGGGACAAACCACACTAGAGACAGACAGACAGACAGCAGAGACAGACCACACTAGAGACAGACAGACAGCAGAGACAGACCACAGTAGAGACAGACAGACAGACAGTAGAGACAGACAGACAGCAGAGACAGACCACAGCAGAGACAAATAACAGCAGAGACAGACAGAAAGAGTTACAGATGACTGTAGAGATGGAGGACCATCAGACCACAGCAGAGAAGAAGGGACAGAATGTTTTTATTCTGTTGGGTTAAGGAATGTTCTACTGCTCCACCTCAAACAAAGACAACCGTTGGACATGTCTTGAACTATTGTAATAGAGACAGGCAACCAATAAAATGTTCCCATTCACACCTGGATGGATTGTTCTGGACTGTAGAAGGAAACTGGAGAACCCGGAGGGAATCACACAAACACTGCGAGATCATTCGGGCTCTGCAGAGGAATTTTGAATCGGGAAACTCATAAATACAGAAAAGCAATTAGATTTTACATTGAAGCTGCTTATCAGTTTGATACCTGACGTCCCACAGGACCTCTGCACGGGGACAAGGAGACGTCTGATCCATACAGAACCTTCCTCACCGCTAAACCCTCTCTGTATATGATGTCCCTGCCGGCACCTCTCTTCCCCTACAACTTATGTGCAATATTACTTACAGCTGTTAGACAGTGAGACACCTGTCAGACGTTTACACACCTGTCAGACAGCGAGACAACTGTCAGACGGTTACACAACTGTCAGACAGTTACACACCTACTTGACGGTTACACATCTGTCAGACAGTTAGACACCTGTCAGATGGTTACACACCTGTTAGATAACTGCCGGGGGGCCTGACGTTAAGAAGCAGGGTCTGGGTCTCTTCCATAACAAACTCATCTCCTGGATGGTTCCTACATTTTCACACTCCAGCTAAAGGAACGGATGTCATTCAGAGACAACCTGAGGGACGGACCTGGTCTCCATGACGACGGCGCGGAGACGAGCCGGGACACGTGGAGGTTAGGAAGGAATGAAGGAGGGGGGGTCTGATGGCGATATTCCTCACCTTAGCTAACATCATGTTAATTTACCTGTGCTGCTTTTACAGCACGTATGTAAATGAGTCTTCCTCACCCGTCCAATCAGCCTGATCAGGAGTAGCACTGACCCCCCCACACACACACACTCACACACACACACACTCTCACACACACTTACAAACAAACGCACACACACACACTCTCTCACACACACACTGTCACACACACTCTCACACACACACTCACACACACACATTCTCACACACACTCACACTCTCACACACACTTACAAACACACGCACACACACACACTCTCTCACACACACTCACACGCACTCACACACACACACACACACACACACACACACACACACACACACACACTCACACACACACATTCTCACACACACTCACACACACACATTCTCACACACACTCACACACACACTCTCACACACACTTACAAACACACGCACACACACACACTCTCACACACACACTCTCACACACACACTCTCAGACACACACTCACACACACACACTAACACACACACTCACACACACACACACACTCACACACACACACACACACTAACACACACACACACACACACACACACTCACACACACACACACACATACACACTAACACACACACACACACACACTCACACACACACACACACATACACACTAACACACACACTCACACACACACACACACACACACACAGACACACACACACACACACACACACAAACTAACACACACACTCACACACACACACACACACACACACTCCCCCCGCCCCAGTAGATCAGAGCCCCCCTCTCCTGTCATTGGTGGGCTGGAGAAGGTCTTCAGATGATCATCGGTGATTCATGCTGCCATCAGAGGGACGATTAGACTCGCTAATTAACATAAAGTATGAGTTTCAGTGAGGTCAGCGACGCACTTAAAGGTGCAGTCTGTAATAAATGTAGTCCATCTCTATTTATCCATGTCTGAGACTCCTCCACACTCCTCCACGCTCCTCCACCTTTTTAGCTGAGGAGCAGCTGATGAACCTGAAACGCTGCAAGAACATCTCCGTGGGCATTCTTATTTTGTAGCCCAACTAACATGTGTGTCTCCACCCACCACCACCCGACTGCTCCACTGTAGCCCAACTAACATGTGTGCCTCCACCCACCACCACCCGACTGCTCCACTGTAGCCCAACTGACATGTGTGTCTCCACCCACCACCACCCGACTTGGTTCTGATGATGGATGAATGGATCAGCTGTATCGTATCGGTAGCCATCCCTACGATAGAGGGCCGTTTACCTTGCAGCTCCACCTGCAGGTCAAAGTTGTGACTCATGATGAGAATAACATTTCTGAAAAAAGGAGATGTTAGTTAGAAAGTTTTCCGGAGGACGAATCTCCCTGGTGTTGGTTTATCCTGAGATCTAGAGGTTTGATGAAACATCTCCCCTCTAAGATGAACCGGTCCAACGTTTGAGCTCCATCTGCTGTCCTCGGGCTCCTGAGGCGGAGGATGTGATTACGCCCTCATCTTCATTCAATAAAGCCACACGGCCCTGATGTTCCGTCAGTGATTATCCTCCTCAGCTCCAGCATCAGACATCCAGCGCAGAAATATACTATCCCTCGCGTGCAGAGAAGCCCCTCGCTGAAGAAGTGGAAAATGACATTTCAGATTGGACTTTAATGATCTGGAAGCATCTCAGGTGAACGTCTGAGTTCTGCGGCAGGTTTTCATTCCATCTGTCAGACCACCTTCATCTCTCCACTGAGCACCAGAAGAATGATTTCACCGATGATGAAGAGTTGGAGAGTCTTAGCAACTGCGGCACGGTGATCCATCATCCCTGAGGAGATCCTGCAGATTTCCAACCATAACTTCCTGTCTAGAAGTTAATGAGAGCTCATCATCTGCTAATGGAAGCAGTGAGGAGATATGAACTGGGGAGAGACGGATCAAGAGAAGATCAAGAGGGAGGAAAAGTGAGAGAGGGGGAGAGAGAGATAGGTAGAGAGAGGGAGGGAGAAAGAGAGGGGGAGAGAGTGGGAAAGAGAGAGCGGGAGAGAGAGGGAGAGAGAGGGGAAGAAAGAGAGGGAGAAAGAGAGAGAGGGACAGAGGGGGAGAGAGAGAGAGGAAGCGGAGAGAGAGAAAGAGGGAGAGAGAGAGGGCGAGAGTGGAAGAGAGAGAGCGGGAGAGAGGGGAGAGAGAGAGGGGGAGAGAGGGGAAGAAAGAGAGAGGGGGAACGAGGGAAAGGGAGAGAGATGGAGAGAGAAAGAGAGAAAGAGAGAGACGGTACTTCACTATGTTCTGAACTGATGTTCTGAGGAACATCCAGAGAAGACCTGACAAACCTCCTAGAGAGGATCCGATTATTCTTCTAGAGAGCATGTGTGGAATACCTAGGTAGAGAGAGGATCTGAGGAACATCTGGAGAGGATCTGAGGACCCTCCTAGAGAGGATCTGAGGAATATCTGGAGAGGATCTGAGGAGCCTACCTGTCCAGTGCAATGGCTGTCATGGAGTAGATGCTGGCGAACACGGCAGCGATGGGGAAGAAATTGTGGAAGCGGCAGTAGACCAGACCGAAGTACCACTCGTTGTGGACCGAGTACACGAAGTTGACCACGGTGTTGAAGGCGGACATGGAGACTTCAGCGATGGCCAGGTTGAGCAGGAAGTAGTTGGTGACGGTCCTCATGCGCTTGTGGGCCATGATGATCCAGATGACCGTCAGGTTCCCCACCACCGACACCACCACGATCCCCCCGTACAGCACGGCCCACAGAACGATCCTCCACACCGGCTGCACGAACTGGTTCCAGTACTCTGTCCCGTTCCTGGTCAGGTTCCAGGACTCGGTGCCGTTTGGGGAGTGGCTGGAGCCTGTGGTTAGGTTCGGCATTTCGGTGGTGTTAAATAACGGATCCATTTAGATCCAGTCCTGTAGTCGTTCAGGGAGAAAAGTTACTGATCCTGGTTCTACAGAGAAGATCCAAAGTTCGAGAAGATCATTTTTGGTAACCTCAGGAAAAAGATCCAGACTTTCAGCATGAGGAGGAGTCTACGTGCCTCGATCTCCTCTGGTCCAGTTCGACCGGTCCGGTCCGTCTGTCGGTCTGTCTCTATCGGACTGGTTCTATGGTCTGATTCTGTCGGTCCGTCTGTATCGTTCTGGTTCTACCGGTCTGGTTCTGTCGGTCCGTCTCTATCGGTCTGGTTCTACTGGTCTGGTTCTGTCGGTCCGTCTCTATCGGTCTGGTTCTACTGGTCTGGTTCTGTCGGTCCGTCTCTATCGGTCTGGTTCTACTGGTCTGATTCTGTCGGTCTGTCTCTGTCGGTCTGGTTCTATACTGGATTCTCCTCCTTACACGTGAAGTGTAAAACGCGCCTTTTACGCGCCTCAGCAGAACCGACTGAGTCCGTCGTCCCGATCTGAGCTATGTTCTCCGCTCTGCTCCTCCTCCTTTGCTCCATTCTGAGTTCCTCTCTCCCTCACCATGTCTGAACTCTCCTCCTCCTCCTCTCCTCCTCTCCTCCCTTCTTTCCTCTTCTTCTCCTTTCCCCTGCTCGCTCTGCTACCCTCTCCTCCACCTCTCCTCCTCCTCTCCTCCTCTCCGCTGCTCTTTGTCTTCCCCTCTCTCCTCCCATCTCCTCCTCCTTCTCTCTTGTCTCTCCTCCTCTCCTCTTCTCCCCCTTCTCTCCTCCGCTCTCTCCTCCTCCTCTCTCTCCACGTGGTTCTGGTTCGGTCCAGGAGTGTCTGTCATTCACTGATGATGAAAGTGCTGAAAGCTTTAACTGATTGACAAACAACAGAGTCACTAATATGAACACTAGCACCAGTAGGAATAGTAATAGATTACTGCTGATTACAACAGTAATAGATTACTGCGGATAACAACAGTAATATATTACTGCTGATTACAACAGTAATAGATTACTGTGGATAACAACAGTAATAGATTACTGCTGATTACAACAGTAATAGATTACTGCTGATTACAACAGTAATAGATTACTGCGGATAACAACAGTAATAGATTACTGCTGATTACAACAGTAATATATTACTGCTGATTACAACAGTAATAGATTACTGCTGATTACAATAGTCATAGATTACTGCTGATTACAACATTAATAGATTACTGCTGATTACAACAGTAATAGATTACTGCTGATTACAATAGTAATAGATTACTGTTGATTACAACTGTAATAGATTACTGCTGATTACAATAGTCATAGATTACTGCTGATTACAACAGTAATAGATTACTGCTGATTACAAAAGTAATAGATTACTGCTGATTACAATAGTCATAGATTACTGCTGATTACAACAGTAATAGATTACTGCTGATTACAACAGTAATTGATGAATACAGATACTAGTAATAGAGTTATACTAGTCCTCCGGTGATTCTAGTTCCCAGGTATTACTTGTCCCCAGGTAACACAGGGTCACGGGTAACACTACTCCTCAGGTAACACAGGGTCACAGGTAACACTACTCCTCAGGTAACACAGGGTCACGGGTAACACTACTCCTCAGGTAACACAGGGTCACAGGTAACACTACTCCTCAGGTAACAGAGGGTCACAGGTAACACTACTCCTCAGGTAACAGAGGGTCACAGGTAACACTACTCCTCAGGTAACACAGGGTCACAGGTAACACTACTCCTCAGGTAACACAGGGTCACAGGTAACACTACTCCTCAGGTAACAGAGGGTCACAGGTAACACTACTCCTCAGGTAACAGAGGGTCACAGGTAACACTACTCCTCAGGTAACACAGGGTCACAGGTACTAATGGGGCATCGGCTGGTGAAGATAGGAGATCATTTATACCTTTGTTGGTCCCACAGCGGGGAGATTTCCAACGGTGCAGTCGCAGCTAACGCAGCAGAAACACAGGTGTTAAACAATAATGATCGGTATCACAGCAATTCAATCAGAGGAGGTAAAAAATTTAGATTATAACACAGAGAAGTAAGGTGACTGATATCATCCCACTATTAGAGTCACCTTGACCGCGGTGGAGACACAGGAGTCTCTTTCCTCCCCTCACAGCAGGATCGTTTTTCATGTCAGCTACTTCCTCCACGGCGACCGTCCTCCGTCCCTGAATCAACGTCTTCTGAAGCTCAGTGGGTGGAGCGGCCGTCTCCCAGTCGGAGGATCGGATGGTTTCCGGTCCCTGCCTGTCTACATGTCGTAGGGTCCTTGAGCAAGACCCTGAACCCAACACGCTCCCCGGGGCTTCAGAGGCTCCGCCCACTGCTCCCTCACAGACGGGTCAAATGGAGAGAACTGAATTTCCTTTGGGATAAATAAAGTATCAATTATTATGATTATTAATTTAATGAATCGATTAACTATCACCCCTGTCCTCAGGAACCTCCACTGACTCCGCGAAACTCCCCAGAACTCCTCCCCTCCCTCAAAGCCCTCCATGACCGGGCCCCCTCCTAACTCACGGACCTGCTCCACCCTCACGGAACTGCTCCACCCTCACAATCCGCCCCGCTGCCTCTGCTCCTCTGATGCCGACCCCCTCTCTGCTGCCCTCAGGACCTCCCTACCTGAAGTGACCTCACTGACCCCCCATGTTCAAGTCACGACTCCAGAGCCACCGGCCCGGCTCTGCTTTCAGAGGGAGATCTGTTTTCTCCGTCTGATCTTACTTCCTGTTTGAATTTAAACTCTTCTTTCACTCCGGTCAGGATTCAGGAGAAGAGCTCCAGAGATAAAATGTTTTATTCTTACTGTTGTAATTATGGAGCGCTAACACGGCCGCTTCCATGTGAGGGAAGCAATTTAAACCCAGATCCAATCGATGTTCTGGTTGCTGTGGAGTGACAGCTTCGGACCGGGCCTTTAATGGAGGTCCTGTCTGGACTTGATCTGCGATTCCATCATTTTCATATTCATGCCTGACCCAACAGAACCGTCTCAGATCAAAAGAACATTACAATGAACAAATTAAGAGCCACTTCGGAAGCATCATTTTGGCACTGGCCCGTTTAGAATCTACGAAGCCAACGCTGAAGTTCTGATGCCCGATGTGTCGAGGTTTAACCCCCAGGCTCCATCAAATCCAGCTTCACGATGGTCCCAGAACTCCTTCTGACCTTCTCTTTGCTTCTCCATCAGCTCCTTCTGACCTTCTCTGTCCTTCTCCATCCGCTCAGCTCCACCCGCTGCTCACAGATGGTTTCCTCTTTTCTCCACCTGTTTCCACGACCCTTCCCAGATCTTCATTGTGGACCATGGGCTTCACACCTCTGTAGCTGCCACAGTTCTGAACATCTAACTTGTATTTAAAGACCAACAGAACACTTTCCTTCCGTTCCTCAGGTTCCACTCTCCAAGATGGTGTCGATAAATTTAGTTAAATATTCCACTTCTCTCCTAGAACCTCCATACCTCCACTGCTATCTCATCTAACCTGCTGCACATCCTTCCCATCTCCATCCCTCTGCCTCGCCAACAGTACAAGTCCTCTTCTCCTTCCTCGGTGTCCAACCTCTCAAACTTAGAGGAGCTCCAGACACCAGAGAGCTCCTTTGATATCCAACATCTATGTTTGAGTCCATTTATTTTCTGGAGGGTTGCGGGGGGGGCGGAGCCTATCCCAGCTGTGGTTCACCATGTGAGTTTGCAGAAGAGTTGGATTATCTTCTCATCTGGCGGAATGAGGCTGCTGTGGGAGTCAGAGGCAGAAACACATTTCTGAATAGTTAATATTGTTTCTGACATTTCCATCTATCGGCCGTCACCTCCACCCATGGAGAATTTAGTGGCCGTTCTCGGTGAAAGCCGAGAGGATAACGACCGTCACACAGATTCCATTCTTTCTTCAGAAATCAATAAGTGAGATTGAGACCCAGCAGACCTCCTCTCCTGGAGATCCATTCAGTCACATATCTGATGGAACCTTCTATTGATCTCTGCTGGTGGTCACCAGGAGCGATCCAGCTTCAGGGTCAGCAGCAGACCAGTGTCTCCCACAGTGGGACAGGATCAGCATCTGCAGGCTGAAGGACTCCAGTGGAACATAATGAGTCATGTGACCAGGGTGAAGAATTAGGCTCTCCGTCCATCTGCCAGATGTCTGCTGAAGGTCCCGTAATGAAACATGGTGAACAGATTGGACCAGCTTCGACTGAGCGTGAGTGTCCAAACACTGTAGAACTCGGCCAAGGAGGAACCAGGGCAGGTTAGTCGCACCAGCATGTGTCATTTCCAGTCAACATGAGACGGATCAGAACTTCTAATTCTGTCAAAGACTCTTGAAAAGATGTGGTTCCTTTATGTTTTATCCTTTCATATATAATCTATATTTCATTTTGAATATCTCTTCCTAATCGTTGTCAGAAATGGTCCTGAATCTGAAACACTGTTTTTAGAATAAGTTGTGTAAATGAAAAACAAGGCTTCCTCGCGTGAGGAAATAAAGTCCAGTCCATTCACTCACTCCCCAGAATCAAACTGTTGGTTTGTTTGCTGTCAGATGTTCCGTACCTAATGTTTGCTCTCTGTTGACCTTTGACCCTGACTCTACATCCTGGAATGTGTCAGCTTCTACTTCTGTAGATTTGATGTTTATCGTCCGTCTGCATTTGTCTGAGAGGGGTCGGAGGCCGTCTGCGTGGGGAGAATAAGGGGCGTAGAATAGTTTAGGGTTAGCCTAGCATAGTTAACCCTAACCCTGACCCGGACCCTGACCCTAACCCTTCACACGGGCATGAGGACAGGATGTCAACTCCACACAGGAGCCTCTCAACAGGTGGATTTGAACCCAGAACCTTCCTGCTCTCAGTAGAAACATTGAATTATGTTAAATAATGAAACAGTAAACAACTTCATTATTTTCGGTCTGAATATTTGGGAAACACAGAATTTTACTTCAAAATTAAAAAAATTGGGTAAAATGTATGGGAAAATACCAAAATGTCTGAAAGAAAGATTTTGACAACTTAAATGACCAACTTTAAACATTTAGCAAGAGCATCCCAAAATTTTTCCCAAAAACTATTTTTTTAAAATCTCCAATTAATTTTGATTTCAAGGTGGAATAAAAGTCTAAAGATCTGCGGATCTTCTCCAGGTGGGTCTATCTGACCTCTGTTGATCTTCACTGGTGTGGACACCTGAGCAGCTCCACCTGTCTGTAAACGCATCAAGAATGTCTGAAGCATTCCAAATACATCCTTTTGGAGACAACCGCTGATACAACCTTGAGCAAGAGGGATTAGCTGTATCTGAGTGCAGAAGTAATCTGTTACACTAGGTAAGTTATAAATCTGTCTTCAGTGGTGGATAGTAACTAAGTACATTAACTCAAGAATTACATGAGAACAAATGTACTCATAAACTTTACTTGAATATTTCCATTTGATGCTACTTGATACTTCTACTCCACTAAATTCATCTGACAGAACTACTAGACAGCTGCTTCTTTTCTGTCACAGATAACTCCTGATCTCGATCTCTCAACCCACTCCAACCTGCCTTCCTTCCTCTTCTCTCCAGTGCATTCCTCCACCTCTGCAGGTTCTCCTCCACTTGCGCCCTGCTCTCACTACAGATCACAATGTCCTCCACCAACATCATAGTCCATGGCGACTCCTGCTGACCTCCTCTGTCAGTCTGTCCATCACTACAGAAAAACACGAAGGGGCTCAGAGCCCATCCTTGCTGCAGTCCCACCTCCACATTTGAACCCATCCATCACTCCTACTGCTCACTCACCACTTGAACATACTTCTCTCTTATATAGATATTTATGTATTGAATAGTAATATATGAATAATAATAATAGATTGACTTTAGAAGACCTGATTCATACACTCCACCTCATACATGATACACACCATGTGTGTGTCCTACTACTACACATCCACACATATTATATGCACACTATTATTGTTATATATGGTAGACTTATTAGATGGATGGACAAATAGATAGTTTGTATACTTTATTCTTCAGGAGGGAGATTCAAGAAAGATTCAATTTATGCCATATATTTATTTTGCACTCATTCTTTGTGTTTGTTTGAATGTACATGTTTCTATTTCTATTCTATTACAATGTTATTTCTCTAATGTTCACATATATCCAGACTGATATAATATTTATCATACTACAGCAACACATTATTGGGAATAATCTATAGTTAACATATATTGAGATACGCGTAGATAGAGATCACGTGACAATGATCGGTCAGAGCCGGTTAGAGGCGCGCGCGTGGCTGCCCCTTTAAGGATGGAGTCAAAACAAAGCGTGGACTAGCCGGCCGAGCGGAAGTGCTGTGATTTCACCAAATACCGCAACAATATGCCAGAAATGAGGACTACCACATATTTAGCATCCCGTTGGCTCTCTTGAAGCCTATTTCATTTAATTTGCTAGATCTTCTGTGAGTCAGTGTTGTTTTTAATTCGCCCGAACCGACCGGAGCTAGCCTGAGAGCTAGCTGTCTTTAGCATCAGTCATGCCGTCTTACTCGGAGCTTACGAAAACCAACCACTTCTACTACTTCATCAAATTCACCCTCAACATATACTCCATGCTCTTCTCGGTGAGATTCTGCTTTTTCATTTCCATCCAGTGTGTCACTGTGTTCAGCGTCCGAGTCTGCTAACCACCTCACGGTGTCAGACTGCTGTGTCAGAACTTCCTTTAGAAAACCTGCAATAATCATGTAGATTCACAAATGTATGATTTCAAAAGTTATTAAACATAATCCCAGACTTAATCTCAATCCATACAATCGACTGAATAATGCGGTCTGTTTTTCTAACGATTATCAGCGCACATTATATTGTAATTTTAATTTTAGCAGAGGGAATCTCCTCCAACTTGTACCATCTTCATCAGAATGGCTCCGCAGCATGAAACGGTTTATGTCCGCGATTCTATCGAAAATAACTGCATTACGTTGAACAAAATGTTTGCCGTATTCACAGGAGTACTATAATTACTATAAAAGTAAAGCACGCGGTCAGATTATATCCCTATTTGTTTGTTGTTGGACAGATGAATTTTAATTTATCATATTATTGAATGGGATACTATCGGGGATTATACAGCTACTAGCTAGCTTGCATCTGATTATTTTAAAAGATAAATGAAACCAGTCCAGTCATCATTCATCCTGCCGATTATAAATCTGTGTTTTAATACTGGATTGTAGCTCATTATTATTAATTGTATCAGTATTGAAACGATGCTCGACCCCCGCTGCTAGCAAACAGCCCTGTGGTGCAGGGCGTTGGATCCTCTTAAAGGGACGATGTGGTAAATGGTTGTGCCGACATAAAATAAGAACAGCCTTTCTTCTAATTATTATTATTATATATGAATACGTTCATATATAATAACACAGCCAGAAAGACATTTAAGTTAGTCTCTCAACCACGTTTTTTTTTTTTTAATTATAGGTGTACTTTTATGTATAACAGAACCACCTTAAAGGCACATCAGTTGGTCACCCAACCACATTATTATATATTATTGTTATTATTATTATTACATGAATATATTTCTATTCAACAATGTATCACAAATAAACTGCGGAGCAACAACCCAAAAAACGTTCAGCACAACGGGCTTAACACTTCAAATTTAATCAACCGATGAACGAAGCAAGTTTAAAGCTACCGTATGTAGAGTGGCTAAAGCTAGCGGGTGATCAAAGCCAACCAGGAGTCCTTCAGAAAAACCAACATAGAACATAAAACCGACTGGACAAGGTTACAGAGTTTTATTTTACCTCCAAAATGTCATACTGTTGGTTTAAGAAACGCACGCGGGTACATTTATGTCAACGGGTCAAAATACATACACAATGCCCACCAGCCTTTCTTCCACTGTAATCTTTCGAAATAACAGTACTTAAAATGCAGTACTATTGATTTAACAGCTTTTAAGAAAGAAAAAATGAAATGGCCTAAACTGGGATCGGTCCGGAGTTTGATAAAATCTGTGATGGCCAAGAAATTCCGCAGAGTGAATTCCATCAGTTCCTGTACAGTGTAATATTTATATTTATATTATCGTGTACTATTTCTAGTATAGTGTAATATTTATATTTATATT